>JABFAI010000256.1:0-39546 GCA_013266175.1 Fusarium gaditjirri | reverse complement strand
ATAAAATAAAATAAAATAAAAAAAAAAAATTTAAAAAAAATTAAGAATAAAAATAAAAATAAAAATAAAAATAAAAATAAAAAATTGCTTTATGTTCTGGTCTGTGTCTTACTTCTTGCTGTCGATTTATATGCACAGAAGCCCGTGCTTAAGCTTGCCATGTGGTTCTTGTTTAAAGTCGGGCTGTTCTAGACACTATTGATACGTACGTCGGCGACTGATGGCCGCCACTAACACTGACTCAAGCCCTAAAAACGCCCATCAGCCATGATCGACATGACTCTCTCTCAATGAATCAACCCGTTCCCCGTTCCCTTGACCTGCCTGCAGCTTGCTTCCCAAGATGATCAAGGACGGCAAAGTTAGAAGTTAGGTCACCGATAATTAATGATTCAAACCCTTTCATGGCCCCCGGCTTACCTGACTCTCATCCAGGTCTCTCATACGAAAAACTTCAGAGCCGTCCAAACTGCACACCAAGAACAAATACCGTCCCTCCCGCCTGAAAATTTCCGGTTTGTTCTTCGAAACATCGGCACTAACTTGTCTTGGATAGGTAGGTACCTTAGTTATCTAGTGGTAGCGGCAATGGTGGACCCTCCATGTCTACTCTGCACTCTGCACAGCACGACCGCCATGTCCACTTCTAGGCTCGATCCGTCGCCAGTGTTGAAGAATTTTAACCCTTATGTAGGCGCTACTGCATCAGGGAGAAACATCCGGAGACACTAATTATCACCATCTGCCCTTCGTGGTTTGAGCTTGAGCTCGATTATGAGCTTCGATTGAGAAGAGAGACAACTTGGGCTCTGATGGAGCACACTTTCTCAGCTCACCACGAACGATACTCTCTTCTCATTGGCTTCCACGGCAAAGAATAACATACAACCCTGACCCTTGCTCGGCTTGCAGGAGTTCGAGTTCCTGTTGCGAGAAGCCAGGTTCCGTCTCTTTCGCTAGCTGCGACTCCACTCATCTCCGTCGACGGTTGCAGGGACTATTCGCTCTTCCCGTTCCCCATCAAATAATAGGGGAGTTTTTCTACCCAGGCGATACCAAAACATATGATGGACATATCACTTTAGTAGCGGTTCGTCTTGTAGGGCCAATGCAACCGATAGATAGCTAGTAGATCTATTTCAGCCTCCGTATTGTTCTCGCAAGCCTCAACGTAAAGAGAAAAACTAAGCTCTGGGCACACAGAACAAGCAACGTATCTGCATACTGTAGCTTGTGACTAGTCAGCCCTCCCGAGAACCTATGTCCTCAATATCGAGCCGGACTGAGGAGGCCATAACGACACATCACCTCAACCACATCGAACCGCTAGAGAATGTATGCATCCGTAGGTCGATAGACGATCAGGTGCAACCAACAGCACCAAATATCAGCGCTAAAACAAGAATTCGGAAACGGCATCTAAAGAGGAATAGATGCTCTCACACTGAATCCACTACCGTGTGCTTGAGTGAAACTCCTTGACCTCGGGCAACCTAAAAGGACAACTCTTGACCTTGTAAAAGCTCCGGCCACGTTACATAGGAGCATCCCATTCCCGACGAAGATCAGCGTCGTCTGATTGCGTTTCATTGATCGATACTGAAGGATGGCAGGAAAACAGGGGCAACGTAGTGGCTCTGGTCTGGCTCTTTTAACGTGTCCCGCTTGAGCAATCAGTAAGGAGAAGGGATAACAAGGATCGTTCTCGGATACGGAGCTTCCGAGAGGTAGACACAACATCGACATTCGCCTCGTTCTTTCAACACAACACATTACCAGACACCAAACAGAAAGGGCAACTTGTTTTTCATTGATTGTCAAGAACCCGTCAACACCATGCCAGTGGCCCGGCCCATCTTTGGTCTACATAACTCTACAGTTCATATACTCAAGCTAGATCTCATATGAATAAAGGAAAGCTTAATACTCTAGCTATCTCGATTATCTATATGCACCGTTAAATGATAGCACGACCGAGCTAGTTAGATCATATCTAGTCACCCTGCATAACCTTATTTGTACCGTAATATCATCACATCTAAAGTTTGTATATCACTGGAGTGAGATCTTCTCCCACTGCCCTCAGCAGGACGTTGACGCTCTGTGATGACAATACCATGGCTTACCGGGTACATGCATCTTTAACAACTGTAGGTGACTACATATAAACCGTACACATAGGCATGACACATACAACGGCGGTATCGCAAAACTGATGTCCTTATCGGTCAGTTCACGCTGGGAACCGCTCTGTCGCTATCCTTAGGCCGATATAGTTCCTGTACCAATGTCATCGGATTCATGACAGTCTCACGATCTTGTCCATCCATTTGAGACTTTCCCTCGACACCCTCAGACTTTCCCAAGCACGAGCCACTGGCTAACACATGACAGCTAACATCCACCTATTACAGTTATGACTTCACAAAAACCGTGTAAAAGTCCTGGCATCGGCCTTCTCAGAGACTGCCTGAAACTAGGCCGAAGCTGTATCCGTGTTACCGAGTCAGGACATATACGCCGTGCAATAGATGACTATGATCAAGATCTATGGGCAAACTCCCGTGCTGGTCATCAGGCTTGACCGCTCTGGCATGGGCATCAAACTCACCTCCACCTAAGAATGGACGACTGTCGTGTATGGTGAGGACCTTTGACTCAATCTTTACCCTCAAAGGTAAGAGGAGCCGAGTTAAGTTGTAGGCGGCAAGGAGAAGGCCAGGCTCGTCAAAACACTGAGTTCAGGGACCACTTGCACAATATATGCCCTAGGATTCTTCTGCAACTGTCATAGTTGCAATGCATGTACAGGTGAAACAGAAACTGTGTTATTAACATCATGGCTTATAGTTGAGAGGCCAGCAGGCGAAACGTCTCATCATGGTTTATGCGTTAAAATGACTGACACAGCTTGAATATGCCGACTGCAGCAATTCAAACAATTTGAAGCGTACACAAGTATCATATAGATTCAATATCCTACAAACACCACCGCTTGCTGAAGTTTCTATACTGGCTTTTGTCGGACTCGGTCTGTAGTATGACATTTATCGGTCATCGAGTAGTGCAACATGTCCACATCCTCTACGAATGTGACACTTTCAAACGATGGCATCGACTATTCTTGGTACCATGCAGGGGATAAGTTAATACCTCGAATTCTATACTTGATAACCATAAAAGGAACATTTCGACATATCTAAGTTGGGGCATCTAACAAAAGCAGTATCTGGGTATCAAACCCCATAATCATCCCATCCAACATAACAGTGCGTACGTTCTAGGCCGCCAGTTCGCTTCTTCACGAACCAGGCACGAAGAAAAGAACCTATCCTAAGAGAAACCCCTCACGTAACGCCGTATCCCATCTAACAAATGCCGAACAATCCGGTCCTCCCAGCCAAGACCCTCTGGTTCACCCCCTGACGGATAAGCATGCAACCACGTACTGATGCTTTTGGATCCGCCACATAGGTTTGCTACGTCAAACTCCGGTTCAACTTGCAGAAATCAAGGATGCAATATAGGTGTGGCACTTGCACCAGTTGCACGTAGTGCAACACAGAATCGACTAACCAACATCCCCATCTAGTACCATGTGTTCTTCGGATCTAGGTTGTAGAGAATTTTACAATTCTGTTTTTGACACATTTTTGTACGATTGAGGGTTTTGAACCTAGGTCCATCTGGGCCAGTGACGTAGTGATACTGACCAAAGAAACGCCACTGACGAGGGTCAGCGAGAGAGTAGACTTCGTCGCCCCAATGCCCTTGATAATGGAACCAAGATGTCGGTGCATGAGGATTGGATGCCGCGGGAACAAGACTCAGAGGTTCATGTTGTTCGTCCAGATCATGATTGTCCTCTTTCGTATAGTCGTAATGGTATGCGTAGTTGTTAAGAGAGGGGTCCCAGAGCGGTCCCTTATCCGTGACATCCTTGAGAAGCTTGAATGGTAGGATGTAAGCATGGTTTCCTGGTAGCGCATACATTGCGTGTGAGCCCACAGCTGAGTAGATGACGGGTCTGTCACCACGCTTTTCGACAGCTTCGAATGCGTACGCCTGCCCACCCTCATGCTCTGAGAAAAAGACACCGCGGGGAATGCCATACTCGAAGCGCATCATGCAGTGCTCCCAGTCGCCCACATGGTTACCAAACCGGATGTTCAAGACAGTTTGACCGAGGTTGTAGGAGTAGAAGAAGAACCAGAAGGCGTCAATAATGCCTGATCCCTTATCAACCACAACAAGCACTGCGGGAGCTGCTGAGTAGCCATTGGCATCCGGTTTGTGACTGTTGGGCTCCCAACGACGACGATTCTGAAGTTTGCGATTTCTAGGGTGAGAAATCTTATGGACAGGTCGTGTTTTGTCGACATCATACCAGGTGCTGTGCTCCCGGGCTTCGGGTTCTCCTCCGGAGTTTTCTACCGGTATATCCCTATCTGGGCCATCGTCCCTGTCGTCAGGGAACGGTTTGGGAACGTTATAGTGGCTATGCAGCCAATTGGGACGAGACTCGACATCGTCATCACTTCGGAGAGTGATCTTGCCAGAATACTTATTGAGCTCGTGCAAGTTGTGAAGAGTCCACTTCTCAGTCGAGTTAATAGGCTCGTCATCGGCATAAGCAGTCATATGTTCTACGTGCTGACGAATATCCGAGGGCCAAAACTCTTCCCCAGAGTAGAGGTGAACTAACGGCGCATGCTTTGTAACATAGTCGGGAATATCACGGAGGATTCTGCGTCGTTGATTGATATCTCTCTTGTGATTCTGGCGGGGGATTTCATCCGGCTCCCAGGCAAGAGAGCGGCGCTTGAGCTCTCCCCATTCTGGTTCTTCATCCTCATTATTCCCACGAGAGGCAGGATCACTGCGCAAGTGATGTATTCCGCACAGACTAATCCAGCGACAGGCCTGACGATCCAGAAAGTACGGGCTGCTGTTTACCCATCGTCGGTCTCTGGCGCGCCTCTCAGGGCCTTTCGTCGTTGGGTCTAGTATACGAGGAAGCAGCCATGCACCAAAGGAGATGAGCAGCATGAAAGAGAGTAATATGGTGAAGCGGCGTAACCAAATCATGTCTGTAGCGATAAAGGACTGCAATGGCCTATGGACGTATTTTGCGCAGCAATTGAAGTTGAAGAGACTCGACTTCGAAGACCGAGGACAAGCCGAGAGAGTATCGAAGTAAGACTGGGGGGGGGGATGAGGCAGGATAGGCCGGCTATATGAGCATTACGAACGAACGAGAGAAGTACGACACCGCTCGCGGCATGTCGTTGTGAGGCCAGGGTAAAGGATGCAGAAAGAGCAGAATAGCAGGAAGGAAGACAAAGCCTCCCGCTAAGTCGACAGAAGAAAAGAAGCGCGCGCCATAGTCTAGAACGTGATACTTTTTGGTCGATGCGTATTTGACGGCAGGGCAAGGGTATCGATTGGCGGAGTGTTTGTTGGTGAGACGTAACCGGTGGAGGGTGGTGGGGATGCAGGTACAGATACTTTACACTTTAGGGAATGGAGCTGCAGTAGGTATACGGTTTGCATTTGCAGACTTTACTTTAATTGTAAGAGCGTACTTGACAGCATTCTTTTTCTAACGTGTCTAACGATAGATGGCTGGGTTAAGGTATGGTTTGGGCTTTGATGATGAGTACGAATACGTCAAGTCTGGGGTAGATGGCAAGCGGATATGTTCATTTATGGATATTCTGTACCGAGTTGTCTTGCTCAGCCTCAAGCCGAAGTGTCTGCTACAGAACTGCCGACGCGTAATTCTTATGGTAAGAACTATACCATATATTTGGATTTTGTTCACAAACTCTCTTCGCCAACGTTTCACGCTTGCGTTACATTCTTTTCCTTATGTACAGTTCAAGACTCGATACCTTGGGTATTGTCCTGATCCGTTGCAGCAAATACATAGTAAGAAACGACATCACAGCCCTGTCCAGGCTGTTCCTTGATCGTGTTTTAGCGCAAGGGCCCCTCTTTTTGCGCAACATGGATAGGATTCCCCTCTTGCCGGGCCCTTTCTGAGCCTCCAAGATTCATCTGCAACCCCCGGTTTGGAGTCCTGGAATGGGCCGACTGGCTCAAAGATCGTGTAACGGATACATTTAACCCGGCCCTATTTCCCATTCAGCATAAAGTATCTGCCACTTGTTGACCGAAAGAATGGGAATTCAGCCAGAATGACCAGGGTATGCTGGGTGTACTTACTTACTTACTTACCTACTGTCCCGAGTACGACACCCTCAACTATCGTTCCCATGATTTATAGTTAAGAAAGACAACAGGATCTTGTTCACCGTCAGAATAAACATTCCTCGACAGATGCGCATCTGCGGCAAAGTATATGTAAACGTGCGAGATGTGGGGGTAATCGGTGCTGGGTGACACGATCACTCTTGAGTCTACGAGTCACAGTACTTCAATGAAGTCCCTCCAGCTGCAGGTGCATGACTTGTGTCGGTTCTGGAGCAACAGATGCGAAAATCAAAGACACCAGGGGTAGACTCATGATCACTCATCAATTCGCAAGGTCACAGCACGAGGTGTTGTGTTATCGACTGTAACAGTTTCACATGCCCTCAAATAGCCTTAACCTTACAAAGGAGACTCTGGACTTTCGAATGCTTTCTTGCATAATGCAGCTAGCAGTATCATTGTCCGCGGAATTTTCAGTGCTAAGTTATCACCCTGGATAGGTCGCAGAATCGATGAACAACTTGATTGAGGAACCCCGCTAAAGGAAAGATCTTCAGTTACCCAACAAATCACCAAATCCATCACCGCCACATGGGCAATTATAGGAACCGTATTCGGAGTTTCTTCCATATGCATAAAGCCCAATTAACCAATTGATCGCAAGCCTCGTGGCTTCGCCTTGAATATGCTCGCAACCTGCTCAATCCCTTAAAAGCCGAGGGAGCACCAGGTAGGTACCTATCTTTACTAGGTCCTACCAATAAAGAAGCTGGTATTAAAGGTACTTATTTCCCCTAGTAAATTATATTAAGATTTAGGTATCTCTGATTATGTAGCTTGCAGATCGTGACTTTCATTCTCTAAGCTGTGTCTACTTGAGGCTGGCATCTGTGGCGTAAATATCAGCAGCCAATCAATACTGGAGCCTGCCCCATAAAAATACCTGCCTGGTGCTCCCTCGGCTTTTAAGGGATATGTTCATCAGAAGTGTAGGGTATATGAAGTCTTATTATTTGTTGGCGACAATTCACCACGGGTATCATAATCTCATGCGCTAAATAACAACTAGATATTCCATCTTCTGGGATTCAATTATTGCCGTCATTCAATCTGCCATTGCCATTTCCGCGTCATCATCTTCATCTTCTTCATCCGTGCCATCCTCGTCGTCAGAATGGTCCATGTATTCATCCGCTCTTCCATGCAGTTCATTCCATCTGCTTGGAGTCGGAGTCGACATATTCCCTTCATGCACAATGCCTTCCAGATCTCTAGTTGCTGATGGAGTTGAGGCCGTTGAACCTCGTCCACGAATAACCCCAGGTCGAAGTCTGGGACGACCGCCCCTTCGCCCACTTGCACGTCGTCTCTCGCGTTTTGGAATGACTTCCTCTCCATCTTCATTGAGCAATCTTCTTCTTCGCCTAGGTTTGTAGTCGGGGTCTCGGTTGTCTTTGAAGTCCTGACCCTCGCCGTCTTTAGCCCATACGGTGACCTGATCCTTCTCCTTGTTCCTCTTTTTGATCGCCATCAAGTTTTCTAGGAACCGTGTCTGTTCAGCTCTTTCTCCTGACCTGTCTTTTCCAACAGGAATTCGAATATTCCATTCCTCCCTGATAGCGGCCAATGGATCCTCCCTAATAACTTTTGGCTTGACAACAGTCTCTTTGGTGGCGATTCTAGACGCACATGCGCCGAGAAAATCAATATTTCCATCTAGATGGCGCAGAGCGGGGAGGGGGCGATCGCTGTCGCGTGTCGCAAAGATAGCTTCGGTGCCAATGACTTCCGCCCACGATCCCTCGAATGTGCGCCCTTTGTATGAGATGACCGGCTTTTCTGAATGTAGCTCCAGAATCTGGATATTTTCATATTCACCGCGCGTTTTATCCACACCGTCTCTTGTGTCGTCCTCTGGATCGCCTCTGTCGACTGCTTTGCCTTTATCCTTGTCGTTGCTTAGTGCCGGGTCGATTTCAGGTTCGTCATCATCAGCCTCCCGTTCCGGGAGTGGCTCATTGTCGTTATCATCATCATTATCATCCCCAGCGTGAACACCTCTCAAACTAGGATTGTGATCTAGCCAGGTTTTGTAATACCCGCCGCGGCTGTGGTGAGGCGCTCTTGGTTGTCGGTCCTTGAATTCTGGAAATGAAAGATCGACAGTCAAATAGTATGTCTTTGACAAGAAGTTAGCTGGTTGTGCACGATAGGCATCTTGGGACTAAGGTATAACAGTACCTCTGTTTCGGTAGTCGAGTATTCATACTCCCACTCTTCTTGTTCGTCCCTTTCAAGCTGGTCCTCAATGTTGACAATTGCTGCCTTATCTGCCAACCTCGCCTCATCCAACGAAGCCATAGTATACTCAGAGAATGGGCATGGAAAGCCACTAGATGCCTAAGAAAGAGAATGAGAACAAATAGAATGATATTGCTGTACTCATAACTTGGCCATATTCATAGAGAAAGAAGAAGAAAACGTAAGCCCGAGGAGATAAGTTCAAAAACCAAATATTTAGCTTTGTTGACAAACTGCAAACATGCAGCCGCGAGACTTTAGCTTGTGGTAAAGGTACTTGCCAATTGGGGCATGTCCAGGGTCCGGAAGTCGGTCAAAGGCGGCACTTTCTGAAAAGTCCAGAATTACAGGGATCAGGCGGGGCAGTTTCTGTGACTCGCGATTGCCCCGCTGTCGCTGTTATAACATTTTCAGTGAGTCTCATTGGGTTTGAACAGTCACACTTATCTCGACAACTTCAAACACCTCTGGACTTGATATAGAGTCCGCTACCACCACAATTTTCTGGTCGTCCATCGTGTTCTATCAGTTACGACCCACCTTTCCAAAGCAACATTTGGTCTTTATACCTTATATCTTTATATTTTTATTACAATATCTAGGGTACCATGCCCACTGTTCACCTATTGGACTATGTCGCCGGCAACATCAGGAGCCTGGTAAATGCCATTGAGAAGTCTGGCTACGAAGTAGAATGGGTCAGATCGCCAGAAGACGTCCCAAAGGCAGAGGTTTGGCTATAATTCATTAAATTCCTGGTCCACCATGACTGATGCTTTTAGAAACTCATCCTCCCCGGTGTCGGCCACTTTGGTCATTGTCTATCCCAACTGTCCCAGGCTGGCTATCTTGAGCCAGTTCGAAAGCACATTGCTGATGGAAAGCCATTCTTCGCTGTATGCGTCGGCTTACAAGCCCTATTCGAGGGTTCTGTAGAGGACCCCGACATCCCCGGCCTCGGAGTTGTTCCAGCTTCCTTGGATCGTTTCGAGGACTCAAGTAAATCCGTCCCCCACATCGGGTGGAACAGTGCTTTCACAGCTGGACGAGCCATGTACGATCTTCAGCCAGATTCAAAGTACTACTATGTTCACTCTTACAAGTGCCCCTACAAGCCGGGCGAGCTTGAGTCCCAGGGGTGGACTGTCGCTACTGGAACCTATGGCACCGAGACTTTCGTAGGCGCCATTGCGAAGGGAAACATTTTCGCAACCCAATTTCACCCAGAAAAGTCTGGCACTGCAGGTTTAAAAACTATTCGGGCTTTCCTCACAGGTGAAGGCGCAAAGAATCTTGGTACCGTGGTTGATGAGGCTGTGGCCAATGCCCCGCTCAGGTTCGAGGACAGCTTAACACGCCGAGTCATAGCCTGTCTAGACGTGAGGACAAATGACCAAGGTGACTTGGTCGTTACAAAGGGTGATCAGTACGATGTTCGCGAGAAGGGCGACGATCGCAACGTGCGAAACCTCGGCAAGCCTGTTGAGATGGCTAAAAAATACTACGAATCCGGTGCCGACGAAGTGACTTTCCTTAACATCACTTCTTTCCGAGATTGCCCTGTTGCCGATCTCCCTATGCTCGAGATTCTTCGTCAAACGTCTCGCACCGTCTTTGTTCCCTTGACTATCGGCGGTGGTATTCGTGACACCATGGATACTGACGGCACAAAGGTGTCAGCGCTTGAGATCGCTAGCATGTATTTCAAGTCTGGCGCTGACAAGGTCTCAATCGGTTCTGACGCCGTTCTTGCTGCTGAAGAGTACTACTCTATAGGCCGCAAGCTCTTCGGCAATACTGCCATTGAGCAGATCTCGCGCGCATATGGTAACCAAGCCGTCGTTGTGAGCGTTGATCCCAAGCGTGTCTATGTTCCGAAGCCTGATGCCACCCGTCACAACATCATAAAGACAAAGTTCCCTGGTCCTAAGGGCGAGGAATACTGTTGGTACGCTTGCACAATCAAGGGTGGTCGTGAGACTCGTGACATGGATGTTGTCGAGCTTGCCCAAGCTGTTGAAGCAATGGGAGCTGGAGAAATCCTTCTCAACTGCATTGACAAGGACGGTACTAATAGTGGGTTTGACCACGAGCTCATTAACCAGGTGAAGGGAGCTATCAAGATCCCCGTCATTGCCTCAAGTGGCGCTGGCAACCCGGCTCATTTCGAGGAAGTCTTTGAGAAGACTGCTACGGATGCTGCTTTGGGGGCCGGTATGTTCCACCGCGGCGAATACACCGTTAAAGAGGTAAAGGACTACTTGAAGGAAAGAGGTCTCAAAGTTAGACAATTTGAGGAATGAATTTAGAACCATCAATGACAGAACGAAAAAAAAAAAGATAATAGACACTATTTGACTTCCTCACAGTTGCTTCAGTATTATCTTACCTACCTATCAGGTTGGTACGACATTGAAAGTCATCACCGCGAAAGAGACAGAATGACACAAACACCTTTGAGCTCCTACACCCTTAAAGTCCAAAGAAAATGAGAGATGCGCCAAAAGCCTTTGGGACCGTCGAACTTTTTCTGCGACGCAACGCCCGATGCTACCAGATCTCTCCCAAGAATAGCAGAGCAAATCGCTGAGCATGCCTCCAGACGAAAATTTGGAAAACACCAACGAACGAAAGATGACACAGCGGAAACTAAGGAAATATATCCGCTCCCTAACTCCACGATAGACAGGAAAGCGCTGATACCTATAGCTCCATACCCATCAACATCCACTTCTTGCTCGTGATATCAAGATCGTGAGCCCAGTGGTCTAGCGTAACCATGTCGAAGCCAACCCATTGTAGACTCTTTGTCAAGGAGTGGACGTCGTCCGCAGGGATGCGTCTATCTACGCAAGTGACAATATGGGCACAGTCCAGAGGACCGTCGGCCAGTTCAATAAGTGCCATCAGACTACTAAGTATTTAGCATTTGGACAGAGAGTTGGAAACAATGCTACTTACGCCTTTTTCAGGTCTCGGCCAAGTACGCCCTCGATATCAAAGAAGACAAAGAGAGATTTCTCCTCTCCATCATCAGCAACAAAGGCACGGAAGCTCGCTCCGCCGGCATAGTCCCACATCTCCAGCCAAGCCGTAATATTGTAGGCAGGTAGCTTGTCATCAGAAACAGGCTTGAAGTGTTTGGGGAGCCGGTCATCGGACGGCGGCGTTGGTAAAAAAGCACCAGACAGGCCGGAGCCATTCATGGACGAATTCCTCTCACCGTGGAAGGTCGTCTTCATGGACTCGCAAAAGAATCTCTCACATTCTTCCCTGATCGAAAGTGCTGCCCCCCCTCGTCGACCCAGGCGCCGGCCTGGGATCTCGCGCTTCTTGCTCTTGGGCAGAAGGGCGAGCTCGTTAGACGAGGTTAGTGCGGCGAGGGGGGGGCTTGTTGGAGGGGAGGGTAGTCCTGAGGAAGGGACCTCAGGAATACCACTCGGCCCCTGTAGTAGAGTCAGTACTATGAGAAAAATCTGGTGTTGAAAGAGAGAACATACCTGCAACCCCGGTAGTGCAGTAGTGGAGGCCCTTGAGGTTGGCGGCAGAGTCGACGAGGTAGCAAGAGGCAAGGACATTGACCTTCTGGGCAACGGCCTCGCCGTAATTACTACTGTAATTCAAATTCTGATTATTCATTGGCGCCATTTCTGATAATGATTCCGGGCTATCGACTACAGTTGATATAGTTTGGTAAGGGCTGAGGGTGCTGATCGGCAGAAGTTGATTGATAGCGTGTGGTGAGATGACTCTTCAGATCAGTGGGTTAGAAATCCTTTTAAAGAATCTGTGTGTTACTTGTGTCGAGGCGAATGTGGAGGAGTAAGTTGTGTAGACGTGCGAAGATGTTTGCGACGGTGTTTTGAGTAATTCGTGGAGAATGTCTTGGATGCGTTGTGTGAAGATGTAAGCCTAAGATCTCTGGTGTTTGGGCAGCGGTGAGGTTAAGTAGGAACGAGGAAGGGGAGGAACCCAGGAATTTGACGACTTCGGGGCGGGGCGAAACAGTGTGGTTTGGGTGGACCCCTCACCTGAGGCTCTGGAATTGTGCACACCTCAGGCAGTGGACAGTCCACAGTGGAGGGATTGCCACAATTGCAGCCGGGGTAACAACTCATGGACAATTGTGGCACAGCGGCCAAAAACGAATTCAGTGATTGCTGTACAGTAGAATGCGAAATTGAGGCGAGTCGGCTGCTGTGTAAACGCTTGAGGAGCTCTCATTATTGCGAGATGATTGCAGACGATTCTAGACTCTTCGAACATGAGTGGCTGACAGGTTCGACATCTGGGTGGGACTGTCTTGGAAACGTTGTGTGTGACTTTGCTGTGCAACCAAGAATATGAGTGGTGTCTACAAGGAGATTGAGGAATAGCTGGGATACGCGAGAAGTCGATTCCTTACTGTGACAATCAGAGCCTGGAACATTTTGACGCACTGACAAGCTCAGTTCAGTGACTATTGTCTGGATTAGACTCGTGGCTATTGGTGACTAAACCAGACTATTCACTTTACTGAAGAAATAAATGTACGTCTAGGTTGCTTTGTATCATCTCAGTCACAATTTATTACAGTTCGGCCTTCGAGTTGCCTATTGGTGTTTATCAGCCAGTAGACTAGGCCATGTGCTGTGGAGGCGTTCGCATTAGTGAGAGACAGTGCGCCGAGTCGAGACAATGCTTAGCTAAGATGATTCATATTGTCAAAGAATGAGCTGAGAATAATCATGATGATCATTATCATGAACTTGCTATCCACTTGAGTCGATATCTTGGCTAGGCTTGGGCTGCGAATCTATAGAGTCTAGTCATACGATACCAAATGACGATATCAACGGGCACTGCATATTATTGCTACCCATTTCTTGAGTTTGGTTGGCCTCGGCTTACCTCACATCAGTGGTTGCCAAGATAAGATAGGCGCACTGTACTTGGCCAATAACAGACAAATTGCGTGCTGACTTCTTCCGCATTTGCATGACACTGGTGATACCCACAAGCCCAGTTAATCCTGCTTTAAACATCCACGCCGTATCACTTGATTCCATCATGATTCTGTGGCCCAGCACAATTCGTCTCTAATTAACCATGATTCCGTCCTCGCCCATTGATAATGAAGAAACTGGTTCCAAGATAGATACTCTCTCGGCCAACTCTGCGCGTGTGCATCTCCGAGCAGCCTAATTAACCCCTTCTGTCGTGTAAGTTGATTGGTGTGCCACTACTACCTTTAGTACCCAACCCCGCGTTTTGCTTCTATCGGGTACGTATCCGGACTGAGACCATCACAAAAACATCCATGTTCGGCTGCATTTCTGCTGCAGCCAGACATGTTCAACAATTGAGATCCTCGTTGATCCCCGGTGTTGTCCCGGCGCATCATGTCACGTGGAGATAGGCAGTCCACTTGACACTCATGAACAGTATCATGAAGAGACGGCATGTTCATCAGAGCCATTACTGGCAAAAATGCTACAGTTGGCTCTGCAACAGCCAATGCCATAGGAGGAGGATTATCACATTCGTACTCCCTTAATGCTTGAGCCACCGCGGACTAACTCAGCAAGTCTATCATAGTCTGTTCCTCCGTCTATACGTACCATTATCATGCTATCCTCAATGCCGCCTTTCAATCTTCAATTGCTCAGTCAAGGCCGGTTTGCCAGACCCCAGCAATCCTGACCAGTCAGTCCCTATCAATCACCCTGCCCTGTGGTACATACAAGAAAGACTACAGCCAAATGGCAATAACATAGCCCGAACAATCAGCCAGAACCAACGTTAATACTATCATACAGTGTGCTTCACATCTCGCGTGTAACATTTGTACTATCCTGAGCATATTGTATTCCAATACTTTCTCTAGTCTCGTACCATCATCCATGTCGTGCACTAAGGCTTGCGAATGCATCTGGGCTGTGTCGCCCATTTGTCCACGCAAGGTCAAGGCCAAGGTTCATGCTCTCTCTGCTCCTTGCAGCAAATGGGTCTGAAGTGGTCGCAGCATTTGGGTTACCAGCGACGCCAGAAGAAGGCGCACCACTCATGAAAGGGTTTGTGCTAGATGAAAGATGCTGAGGCACACTTCGTTGCTGCTGCGCAGGTGCCATTGGAGCTTGCAGGGGCTGGTTTTCTGGAATGGTTGGCTGCTGGGTATATTGTGCGGCCTGCTGAACCTGGTATGAAGGCTGAGCCGCAGCCGCACCTGGCTGCTGTTGTACCGTTTGAGGGTAGTTATTAAAAAGAGCCATAATCGAGGCCTTGTCTGGTCTCTGAGGTTGGTAAAACTGCTGCTGCTGTCCAGGCTGCTGTCCAGGCTGCTGTCCAGGCTGCTGCTGGACAAAAGGGTTGTGGCTTGCTTGAGGTTGACTCTGCATCTGTTGCACGACAGGTTGTTGCACAAAGACCTGTTGGCTTGCTTGCGCCACAGGCTGACCAGCATTTGCAAAAAACGGGTTCGTGCTTGTTTCTGGGGGGCTCAAGGGAGCTGGGCTCTGATACATGGCAGATCCCTGATAAACATATGAGTTTTGAAACGAACTCTGCGTTTGCTCTGGAATCTGACCAAGGCTTGGCGATGCGATTCGAGTTGGGGATCGAGCGAACGGATTGTATCCAGTAGGTGCTTGGTTGGTGTTGACTTGAGGGAAGGGATTGGACCCTTGTTGCGGCTGTTGCTGGATTCCACCTGCAGTGTTCGCTAGAAAGGGGTTATATCCAGTCGCCTGCGCTTGGACTGGCAGTGGGTATGTCATGTTGTTACTGAAGCCCAGAGTTGAGAAGCCACTTGGGGTTGTTGGTGCTGATGGAGCTACTTGTTGGTATCCTGTCGCCTGTGGTGCTTGCTGTGTTGGTCCTCCAGTATGGTGAGGGAACAGAGGCTGTTGGGGAGAGAGAGACATGTTTTGGAATGCCTGGCTGAACGCATCTGTCGGCTGTTGCTGTTGAGCGGCTGGCATGCCGAATGGGTTTGTTTGGCCATACGGGTTCCGGTTATGAAGGCTTCCCGTCGACTGGGCCGTCTGGGGCTGAGCCGTTCCTAGGTTATCAAACGGGTTTGTCGAAGCACTTGATGGAGTGGTGGGACGGTCCGTAGCTGAACGGGCGGGAACACTGAGACCCGCGCCGAGTCCCAGCCCGCCAGAGCTCGGTGTCAGGGGCGTCAAAGACCTTGATGTTCGCAGAGTCTGTTCCCGAGGCGAAGGGGTGGGAAGAGGTGAGGGTCGACCACTACCCTCACCCAATCGCACAAGAGTCTCAATCGCTCGCTCAATGTTGCCATTAACACCTTTTAACACGAGAGCATTGCGTTTGGCGTCCTGAAATCCCATGTCTTGTAGCCTAGCCAGCTTTTGCTCCATGTCATCCGGTTGATCAAGATCTAAGGTGGCGCCGAACACTTTCGATGGTTTATTAGGGGGTCTTGGAGACTCGCTGCGTCCACCTTGCGCAGCTGTTATGGTTTTGGCGTCCTTCTTCGACTTGGACGACAGAGGGAAAATAGATGAAGCTGATCGGAATCCGAACTTCGAGTTCTTAGGCGGCAGTGGTGGAGGAGTCCCTTCACCTACGTGGGGAGATCTTGGCTTTCCCGTTCCACTAACAGTATTATTCATATATTTCTGTCGGATGAATCGTTCCATGGCAGAATCTGCTTCGTCAGCGTCGACCGGGACGGGAGGTTTGCGATGCTCGGGATTATAAATGTTGTTGGATGTGATATTTCCGACCTTTCGCATGTTCTATAAACCGTGTAAGCTATTGGTTTTATTTTGAGCACGATCGCCGGGTTATTGTTGGCGCTCACGTCGACTTGCTCGTTGGTCCAACTATCCATGCTCAAGGACTTTACTTTGGAGATGTGAGTACCCAATTTTCGATGAATTGCAGCACATCTCATGCATAGGAAAACGCCCAACTAACAAACATATTAGTATTGGATCAGTTCCCGTATATAATGGGGGGCCGTACACTCCATGATGCCCAAGCTGATATTGACAATTGAGGTTAGCAAATTCCGGTCATCTCGTATACCCGGCGCAGGATGAGCTTGGTTGTACATCTGAAGCATACCTGGATTACGTGCGTGACAGTCAGCGCACATATTATTGCCCTGGGTGTTCTGCACAAGATCCTGCAGGGCCTTTTCGTTCCGCGCCTGCTGGCGCTTGCTCATGATACTCGACATGGTGGCGGGTCTTAACAGATCAAGCTTTCGGTGATCTCTAGAAGATGTGCAGTACCAAGAGAACCTGTCTCGCAGTGTAACCGTCTCGATTCGTTCGTAGGGCTCGTGCAGGACAAGTGCAGTGATCGGTACGGAGGCCGGAGACTGGGACCGGGTTGTCGACGGGCAGCAGAAAGAAGCAAACAATTATGTAAAGTAGATGTCGCAGATGAAGGAAAGCACTTAATTACCAACAATGTAGGCGAAAGGAGGGACAAAGAAGAGGCGATGCAATGCGGTGTGAGGCTGTTCAAGTCGTTGATGAGATTGTAAAAGAAGGAGATGAAAAGATGAGAGTTGACCAAGAAAGGGTACTTCCTTTCTGTCGCGCCGTGCGATTCAGGTCACAACGGTAGGTGCCTTGAGACGGACGGGATGCAGGTGCGGGAAGAAGCACTTGCCACACTCTGGCTCAGCGTTTCAGTTGATTTACTGTGAGATTCAACATGAATTCAGAGCCCAGGAATAAAAAGGAGAAAATGAAAAGCAGGTCAACGTAACTAGAGGTACATGGAAATTTCGTTCTCAAGTTCTTTAACTAAGGGTCAGCCAAATACCAACTCAAAAAAAAAAAGCCCCTGGCTTGGCCTGGACCTTAGGCTTAGCTTGACGAGATTCCTCCTTGTAGGCTCGTCCCCTAAATCACAGTGGAGTTCCCATCTCGCGTGCCCGCTTAGATCCACAAGTCACTTAAGGTAAGGTCTGGCTGCGTAAGGACCCGTCTGTCTATCCAAACTAGGATTAGGCATGGGCTCACTTCGTCTATCCACCAGTAGAAGTGTCTTGATGGCCTTTGGTGCTTGGCTCGACGACGGGCGTCAGGGGCAGGTCGCGTGGGTGAGACAGGGTTTGGGTTAAGAATCGATATCGATTCGTAATAGTGATGAACCTCGAGGATAATTGGGGCTGAGAAGATGTGATTTGTGTTTGTTTCTTTGGAGGGTGGTTGTCCGTTGATGAATGGCACGGACTGTATTCCAAGAATTGAGCTGATAAGGTGAAAATGTTCATGTTTGCATATACAAAGACAGTGCTCGCTCTCTCTCCATATCTTGTATTAGCGATTGAAGTTCTTGTTTGATTTACATACAACCGAACTTTATTATGATGCCCCGGTGAATCAGCAATGATTTTAGAAATGTGTTGGTATAGTAGCTAGGTAGTATTTCACTTCCACCCAATATATATATATCTGTACATAGGTACATAGTATTTGCAGACCCTCGTATGGAGTTCACTGAGGACTGACATGTCAAGGCTGAATTGTTCCTGGGACAGACACAAGATCTGCCGACGGGCCCATGCCATGGCCAATAAATTGCCTTACAAACTCCCCAAAGCTCTTAGCATAAGATCACCAACCGTTATGTCTTTTATCTCCTCTGCAATGAAACATTGTCTAATACACTTTCGTCCGTTAGGTGTGTTGAGTTTTTGCTTGGCCACCTCAGTTACATGATCGGCTGCCGGGTAACATTACCTTCTATCAATGGGCAGACATACAAAGACTACTCCATAAACGTGCCGGAAATAGCATCTGTCAATCCACTATAGCTCGGATTGACCGGCAAGGCCCGGAATGAGGATTGCCCGTGGGGTAATGGTCAGTCTCCAGGGCCGAGAAGTTATTTCATGAGGATCATCCTAGTTGACATGATCTTCCACCCGAGACATTAGGTAGACAATGGAACATCGGCAGAAAATGCAGTATGCCAGATATCGGGTTCCCATAGACGTTGAAGTACTAAGTCAAGCGGTGGCACGTGTATCACGATAAAGCAGTAATTAAATTGTATTAGCAACATCACAAGTTGCAGTTCAGTCCAACCCCCTAGACCTCGGAATAAAGTGGAATGCAACGTCATATCATGCCGTGTAATACTAGCACTTTGCTGCGCTCGCATACCAAACCCACAGAGGCAAGGAACCTTAACAAAGAAATCGCGAGTCCTCTTTGTTGGTTTTCGTATATAATCAAATTCCACCTCTGCAAGCTTCCACATTCCTGACACCTTCAGCGATATGTGATCATCAATCATCCACTCGCATTGAAATCGTTAAATTCTTCCGCCCTCCAGCCACCTTCATCACCCTTACTTATGCCAGGGCTTTCATCCCAACCTCCGCCCGCCCTGTCCTCCCAACCACTTCAACCCTCGAATTGTCCACTTGAAACGAACAGCATCCTCGCAACAGTCTCGTCCCTGTCACCAAAGGCTTTCCAGAAAAGGACTGGACTGGTGGCTCCCGGTGGCTGTGGTGGCTGTACAAACTACAGAACCCCCCCCAATTTCCAACGTCAGCAGTAAGGCGAAACATCGCTCTCCGTGTACTGCCCCTCCACCAAGGCCCCTGCTCGGCCCAATACAGAGCCCACGACTCGACTACACAAACACTAGCTTAGTCGTTGGGTGCTGCCTCGTGCGTACGTGCTCGAATTGTCCACGTATAAGGCACGTATACGGCGGACGGATACTCCTCTAGGATTCGAGGCAAAACTCTTGGCTTCTACGTATGCTAGAAGATTCAGACGTAAGAAGGACTTGTCAGCCACTTTCACCCCCTGCACACACAACTTCTCTCTTCAACGGTCGAAACCTGTCTTCTTCAACAACAAGAGCCATCCCCCAATCCGCAGTTTCCGGTCTTCCGAAAACCCTAAGCTGAATATCGATCGAGCCGGTATGGTCAATTGCTAAAGGTCCTCAACTCCGCCTCGAATTCGTCTACCGAGCTTCCCGATATCTGAAACCTCGACGAACGCGAAACCTTGGTTGCCGCTGAAATTCTGCTCAAGTATCACACAGAATGGCGGGCATCGAGCAGCTTGAAGTCCATAGCAAGGCATGTTACTAGCTCTCCCCTGTATTACAGATGCCGCGCGCTAGGCACCATGTGAGGAATTGGCATGAACTTCTGGTTAACACGTAACTAGTCGTATATTGTTCGTTGGGTCAAAGTCGACGAAGGCAACACACTATCGTGGAGTGTACAACCTCACAAGAAGTCCATGTACGCACCTCCATCTTATGCCGCTTGGCGCGAACCTTCCCAGGCCCATGAATGAAGCCGTGTACTAATACGACTGCAGCAATTTTGGTCTTGTCAAACATCCCGGCAACGGTGCCACCACTTTTGCATCTTCCACAGCCGAAGACCTGAATAATGGAACTGAAGAGTCGGGTGGTACCTCGGACGGAAAGTCTGCCCGCTTCTCGAAGAAAGATATAAACGCACAAGAGCTGCTAAAAAGCAAAGGATTTATACCCATCAAATGGATTGGTAAATGCGAAGCGGATAAGGTATCCATCGGCACGTACGAGGTCAACCATGACCAGAGCGGAATGTACGGCCTCGTGTTCGATAACACGTTCTCGAAACAGACATCCAAGACGGCAACTTTCGTGGTAATGACATATCCTACTGGGGCACCTCCTCAGACTTCATCGCATTTGCCTAATCTTCAAGCACCGAAAGCTGGAGCCAGCCAAACGAGTCTCGGGCGGCATAGTAGCCCTAAACTCGACGGGGCTGCATCTGCTTCATTAGACAGTCTTCACAGTCACAACGCCATGGCAAACGCGAACTCCGTTTCTGGTCGTAGCGAGGTTGGCACTGGTAATTACCATGTAGGTGTTCTCCACAAAAGGCGTCGCAAGAAGGGACAAGGCTACGCTCGCAGATTCTTCTCGCTTGACTACTCGACATGCACTCTGTCGTATTACTATAATCCCAAGTCTTCTGCGCTCCGAGGCGCTATTCCCCTAAGCTTAGCCGCCATCGCTGCAGATGAGCGACGAAGAGAGATTAGCATCGATTCAGGCGCTGAAGTCTGGCATTTGAGAGCTCCGAACGATAAGGAATTCCAGGACTGGGCACATGCGCTCGAAAAGGCGAGCCGCGTTGCAAGGGGTTTGGAGACCCTGGATCTTCCCAAGAATGACCACTTGAAAATCAATACACGCCAGCTTCAGCCTATTCATCAGTCCTCTCCACAAGAAGACAGAGAATGGGAACAGGTCGAATCCCTGGTTAGCCGCGTTGTCGGTACACGAGATGCTCTTCGACGCCTGACCCGTGAGGTCGCAGCCCAGGCAAAACCACTACCAGTAACCAGTCCTCAATATCTTTCACCTGGAGCTGCGACTAGTGCCATCGACGAGAACGATACGTATTTCACACCCCCTCCCGAACAGAGGCGCTCCTTCTGGAGAAGAAAGTCAAACACTCCTGCGATATCCCCTGCCACACTGGGAGCACCAACGGCTCTGGCAGTGCCAGCACCAGGCGGTGTCACTACTACCATCTCTGCCAATATGCCAAACCACTCAAGAAGACAATCGAAGGGGATCATTAGAGAGGAGAACTCTCTGCAGGATCACTGTCAATCACTTCTGACAGACCTTGACTCAGTCGTGTCCGAGTTCACCACACTTATCAACAACAGTAAGCGCCGCCGCATGCCAGTGCCCTTGTCTGCAGGTGGTGTGTCTAGGAAAAGTACAGACACCGTCTCGACAGCAGACGAGTTCTTTGATGCTGAGGATGCCAACTCAGCCGTTCTTAAAATTGACGGCAGCGAAGACGAAGCTTCACGATCAGAAGAGGCAGAAGACGAGGAGGAAGACTCATTCCGAGACAATTCTTCTGTGTCGTCCATAGGAGAGAATGACACAGCAAACCTGGACGATGCATCTCACCTTTTCCCCACGAAACCAAAGAGCCTTACACCTTTACCTATTGAGCAAGCCGTTACCAGGAGATCAACCATACCACCTGCAGCTGCAGCTGCACCGAGTCTGATCGCGTTCTTCAGGAAAAATGTTGGCAAGGATTTTAGTACCATCAGTATGCCTGTTACCTCGAACGAACCCTCATCTATGTGCCAAAAGGTGGCTGAACAGCTGGAATACGCACAGTTACTAAACCAAGCTGCAAAGCAATCTTCTCCAACAGACAGACTTTTGTTCGTCGCAGCGTTTGCAGTATCCCAGTTCAGCAGTGGCCGAGCTAAAGAGCGTGCTATACGGAAGCCTTTCACACCTCTACTGGGCGAAACCTTTGAACTGGTTCGAAGCGAAAAGGAGGTGCCTGGAGGCTTTAGACTCTTAGTCGAGAAGGTTCAGCATCGACCTCTTCTCCTGGCTATGCAAGCAGACTCAGCCAACTGGTCGTTCTCCCAATCACCAGCCCCCGGTCAGAAGTTTTGGGGCAAGAGCGCTGAAATCACGACAGATGGCCGTGTTCGAATTGTGCTGCGTCTATCAAATGGCTCCGAGGAGCGATATTCATGGAATATTGCTACTATGTTCCTACGTAACGTGGTTATGGGCGAAAAGTACGTGGAGCCTGTGGGCACAATGCATGTCGTCAATGACAGTACTGGTCACAAGGCTGCTGTTGAGTTCAAGAGCAAGGGCATGTGGGGTGGGCGTATTGAGGATGTCAGTGTGGAAATCTTCAATCCCGAAGGAGTAAACACAGGAAGCGGCTTGGTAGGTACATGGACCAACAGCTTGAAGACAACAGGCAAAGGTGGTGGTCAGGAGATTTGGCGTGTTGGACCACTGGTGGAAAATGCTGCCCAGACATTCGGTCTTACAACCTTTGCTGCCAGCTTGAACGAGGTTACAGAGATTGAGAAGGGCAAGCTGCCTCCTACGGATTGTCGCCTGCGACCTGATCAGCGCGCATACGAACAAGGCGCAATCGATGATGCTGAGGATCTGAAACAGAAGCTGGAGGAAGCTCAGCGCGGTCGACGCCGAGAACTTGAAGAGCGGGGTGAGACATACAAGCCTCGATGGTTCGTCAAGGTCGAGAACGCTCCAGAGGGAGAGGAAGTGTGGAAGCTCAAGACAGGAAAGGATAGTTACTGGGAGGAGCGCGCAAAGGGAAGCTGGCAAGGTGTTGAGGACCTCTTTAAGGTTACGTGATGATTGACGAAAACCAAATAGACACAACCATTGGATTCAGTTTTTGATACCCATAGTTGAATGAATTGTATGTGTAGATTCTTATGGGGTTATTCTACGTATGCATGTAGGATAAGTCGAAACTCAAATGATGATCATATAATCTTCCTCCTACAGACACGAGTAGGCAAACCTCGGGAGTAATAAAACCTCTGTCATTGAGATAAGGTGTCAAAATGAACCGGTTTAGGGACCTACTAATATATACCGGGCTTGTCTAATAATTTCGTTACTTAGGGTGGAGGTCTCACGTTTCCTTGGCTCCCCTAAGTAAAGTGTCACTCGAAACCTCCTATTGCAGCTTAACAAGGCCAAGCATTTTCTGGCTCTTGGTGCATGTACTGGCAGGGGATGTGACGTACCCCAGGCGAGGTTACCAGATGAAAAGAGGGCCTCTGGTATCGTAAGGAACCACAGTGTTTCATACAAGGATCATTCTTGGCTGAGCGCCCAGATCTTGAGTTTAATTATGCCGCAGGCAAGATGTGATATTGGTGTTGCGGTGAGAATGCTGAGGCGAGTGGTTGAGGGATTGGAGATGAGCTTGGGACGAGGCAGTCCTCAGGGAGAAGGAAAACATTAGACCTTGATATAGGTGTCAAAATAAACTCCGCAAAAGGTACCCTAAACTTATACTAAATTTACCTAATTCTTTTTATCACTTAGGATCGAGGACCTGAGTTTTCTTGCCTCCCCTAGGCAGTACAGGGTGATCGACGTGACGATTGAAATTTGGCCATGGCCTCGGTTGATTTGACGGGCCTAGGAAATAAGACCAAGCAAAATCCATGCCAAGTGCTACTCGTCATACGTATCCAGTCTTAACAGTCAGAGCTCAGACTGACTGCTACCAGCCAGGATAAGGAAAGACTAAGGCTCAAGATATAAGTACTGTATCTGCCTATACCTTGATATGGTGTAAAGAAACTGTTTAAACAATGATGAGTGCTTGGCAACCAGTAAGTATCTCAGTAAGCCAGACATACGAGAAGTCAAATTTCTATTCTTGTTCTTCAATGGAATACGGTATGGCCCATAGACGTGGGAGCCCGGGCTCCACTGAAGTTTAGCGGAACGGGAGTGGCAGAATGACCCCTGCCGATCATTGGATCTGCAGGTGAGAAAATGGATGGAAGAATTCTTGGCTACCTAAGTACCTAAGTAGGTATGCTATTAGTGACAGATACCCAGGCAGGTAGTTTCTTTTAAGCTTACCTTGGTTATGAGATGAAAGTCTTGACTGGATCTTAGTAATCAAATCTGCGACAGAAGCATAAAACCGAAAAGAACTCTACGATTTTCTAAAGTTACTAACTCAGACATTTAATTCCAACCCCAGACCAGCCTTCACCAAGCATCATGATGAATAAGACGAGAGCAGGACTGTGCCACCAACTGGTGCCGTTTAAAAAGGAGCCTCAGAAGGGATATGAGACGAGTTTCAGCGGTGCGCCAATCGCTGATCAGGAGGCGCTTGCTCCAGCCGAAAGGGAGTGTCATGTATGAGCAAGGGGGGCGTGTGCTGATAGCTTAAAATGCATTACGACGACTTTGGTGGGTCAATTGAATTTCAGCATTGAGCGAAATCCAGGCCAAGAAACGAAAAAGAGAGAACACAGCAAGTGATGCCAATGCACTACAGGCCTTGGACTTGTCGTAGAAACAGGGAAGTTGAGTTTTTGAAATCTTGGCCTGTGGCTGCGCACTCTTGGGAGTTTCTTGTCTTCCATAGGCAAGGTACCTAGGCGTTGAGATGTTTATTATTGACACACGTAAGATGCATACAAGTGATGCAGCACCATGGGCAACACTAGCAAAAATACGGACAACAAGAACAGAGTTTGAAATAAGAGGGCAATATGGTTAAATGTTTGTTTGTGTCGATCCTCTTTATAGAGACAAGTAAATACACATACTCATGACCAATCGATAACCGCATTGTTTACGGATGTTACAACAGTTTGTTCTTCAGCAAGTGACGAGCGAAGACACATCAGCAGACTTCACACCACCGGTTGGGTCTAATCCTTCGGTGATAGGCTGGGTCAGTACTGCCCATTTATTCGTGTACCTGACTTCCGCGGTCCAAGTAAGCACAAGCTCAACAAACAAGACAACGCGATGGTGTAAATGCCGTAGATGGCAATTCAACCACGCTCGTTTCATCTGACATGATAGTTTCACAGCACTGAATTACATACAATACAAGAGCATTGTACGTACTGCTTCACAATAACGGACTACCTACTGGGCTTGATCGTCAACCCATCATCATGCTCTCTTGGCCCTCGAGATTAGGTGTGCCAGCATGAATTTGTGGAAACTGAAATTACTGGACCAGACGTGCCCCACGCTTAATCCCCAATCCATGGCTTTCCCTTGGATTCAACGGAAGTCCTTCCAAGGAAGAAATGCCCACAGTGGCCGGCGTCAGACGCTTGGACTGACCACCCCATTGCTTGGTACGAGGGCGGGAGCCAAATGGAAGCGGAAGAGTCTGCGTCGTTCGTCCAATGCCTCAATTGGTACCGTAAAACACTCACTCACTTATCCAGACACCCCATCTCCCCCTAGATTGGTAGGTACCAAGATAATGCCGAGTGCTCCAAGCTGCCAGCCCAGTTCAGGGATCAATCACTTGCCATCCAATCCAATAACCCTTGATACCACCACTATCCACGTTCTTTCCTACCTATCCTGTTGTATCATTCTGTGATTGTCGATTGAGTTGGTCCCGGTCTTCCCACCTACTTTAAAACCCCATTCCAACCTCCATATCACGCTCTCTTTTCCTCCCCTCTTCTTCCTCCCTCCATCGATTTTTTAATTTCTTCAATTACCCTTTCAACCGGTTAACGCCTTTCTGTCGTTTTCTCTCCGGTCGTGATATTCTATCTTCTTTCGTTCCCACCTTCCAACTCCCTCGTTGTTGGATTTCTTCTACTTGGACTGTAATTCTGCTTCCTCACCCGATCCGCTCATTTCGATCATTTTTCACCCTCGATATCGTCTCTTACCGACAATTCTTGAACTGTATTAATCTCTCGCCATACCGTTCGACCAACCAACTTAAAATGAAGACCGTTGCTTTCCTCTCCGCCTTGGCGGCTGTCGCTTCGGCTACCCCTACCCTCAAGGAGCCCCCCAGCAAGCGCGCTTCGCTCCCCGCCGTCTCAGTTTCTGGCAATGGTTAGTAGTCAATTGCCTCTAGTGTTTGGATGTGCAGGCAGTGCTGACAATCAATTAGCTTTCTGGACTGGCAAGGATCGATTCTACCTCCGAGGTATCGACTACCAGCCCGGTGGTGCCTCCGCTAACGAGGATCCTCTCGCCGATCCTGATGTTTGCAAGCGTGATATCAAGTACTTCAAGGAGCTCGGCGTCAACGTTATTCGCGTCTACGCTGTCGACAACAAGGCCGATCATGACGAGTGCATGAGTGCGCTCGACGCCGCTGGCATCTACCTCGTTCTCGATGTTAACAACCCCAAGTACTCCATCAACCGTGCCAAGCCCGGTCCTTCTTACAATGCCGCCTACATCCAGAGCGTTTTCGCCACCGTCGAGATGTTCGCCAAGTACGACAACACACTCGCTTTCTTCTCCGGAAATGAGGTTATGAATGACGAGAAGGATACCGACAAGTCCGCTCCCTACGTCAAGGCCATCACTCGTGATATGCGAAACTACATCAAGGCCCGCAAGCTTCGCCAGGTTCCTGTCGGCTACTCCGCTGCTGATGTTGCCTCCAACCGCATGCAAACCGCCCACTACATGAACTGTGGTTCTGAAGAGGTTCGATCTGACTTCTTCGCTTTCAACGATTACTCCTGGTGCAACAGTGATTTTAAGACCTCTGGCTGGGACGTCAAGGTCAAAAACTTCACCAACTACGGTATCCCTATTTTGTAAGTCAATTCGTCACTCACCTTGGCCTCTCCTAACCTTGCACTAGCCTGTCCGAGTATGGTTGCATTGAGAACCGCCCCCGTAAGTTCGAGGAGATTGAGCCCATGATGGACAGCCAGATGTCTTCCGTCTACTCTGGTGGTCTTATGTATGAGTACTCCCTCGAGGACAACGACTACGGTATCGTCACAATCAAGAACGGCAAGGTCACAACCGAAAAGGAGTTCGATCTCTTCAAGTCTGCTCTCTCCAAGTACCCCATGCCCACTGGCACAGGCGGTGCTGCCAAGACTTCCCACGGTGTTGCTTGCCCTACCTCCGAGTCCGTCTGGCAGGTCGACCCCAGCTACCTCCCCGAGATGCCCTCCGAGGCCGAGAAGTACATGAAGGACGGCGCTGGCAAGGGCCCCGGCATCAACGGCAAGGGATCCCATTTCGACACTGATAGCGGTACCGCCACTGCCAGCGTTGCTATGGGCTCTTCCACATCTACAGGTTCGGCCTCTGCCTCTGGCGACGATGATGATGATAGCAGCGCTGCTAGCCTTGGCTTTGGTGCCCTGTACGCCTCCGCTGCTGCTACTCTCTTCACTCTCGTCGGAACCCTTTTGCTGTAGATGGCAGGCGTGCCGTCTCCTTATTTGTTTTCCTTGTTAGTGTGGGGATTGCCTTCTGGTCAGAGTTATGATTTAGGCCCTCCTCTTGGGTTTCATGATAGGCACAAGGTGTAGGAGAAGAGCGCTTGATTAGTTAGGCGCGCTGCGCTGGGCACGCCGGGTTCGTATTTTTTCAACAGGAGCATTGGCGTCTAGCCCAGGCAGGGCAGACGACCCGGAAATGATTATAATGCTATCTGGGCGGTTATCGCCTTTGTCGTTTTAGTTAAAAGGATTTGGTGCGGAAGCACATTCAATAGACTTTCATTAAGCTCGATCCGAAAACCCGTTGCCTCAATGGTGTACACGGTATCCTCGTATCCAACAAGGTTATTTGTAGGAACCTAGGTGTGCAACGGTTAATCATATCACACGTGAGTTGAAGTTAGCCGTAGAGCCTGGCTAGAATTGGTGGGAACCTCGGCATCTCCATTCAGTAGCCCACCTCTGACATGGGCTGTGTCGCAGCCAAGATCTAGCTTCCCCATGGGACGGCTCAGCCTGAGATTCTTTTATCCCTTATAAGTACTCTTACAATACCATTCATGCTCCTCGCTTTTTCGACGGAATCGCAATTAAAGCCCGCACAATGTCTTCGACCACAGCTCTCCCTGCTTACACATCTTACAAAAACATAATTGTCAGCTCACCAAATCCTTTCGTCGCTCATGTCGAGATAAACCGACCCAAAAAGCTCAACGCCTTTACTCAAGAACTATGGCTTGAGTTTGGACGCGTCTTCAAGCAGCTCAGCGGCGATGAAGACGTTCGTGCTGTTGTGGTCAGCGGCGCTGGGGATCGAGCCTTTACCGCAGGCTTGGACGTACAGTCTGCGTCTAGTGATGGAATCCTCATTGGTTCTCAGGCGGATATCGCCAAAAAGGCAAAGCTAGTGAGGAACCACATCGAGGAGTTTCAGGACTCGATTGGTGCTATGGAGAAGTGCGAGAAACGTAAGTGTCACTCACCCAACGATTTGTTAAGATGGACTACTTATATGTGGGATTAAATTTGCAGCTGTCATTTGCGTGCTTCATGGTGTTTCTATTGGCCTTGCTATTGATATCGCCTGCTGCGCTGACATCCGCATCTGCGCCTCCAACACACGCTTCGCCGTCAAGGAAGTTGACATTGGCATGGCCGCTGATATCGGAACCCTGGCACGTTTGCCCAAGCTCGTTGGCTCAACATCATGGGTTAAGGACGTTTGCCTCACAGCCCGAGACTTCTCAGCACAGGAAGCATTGTCAGTAGGATTTGTGAGCCAGGTTCACGAGGACAAACAGGCTGCTGTGCAGGCTGCTGTGGCTCTGGCAACCACACTTGCTGACAAGAGCCCTGTTGCGGTGCAGGGGACGAAGGAGCTGCTCAACCACGGCAGGGATCATACTGTTGCTGAGAGCTTGAGGTATACGCAAGTATGGAATGCAGCGGCTGTGCAAGGCAAGGACTTTTCGTTGGCGCTGATGAGTGGATTGAAGAAGACGAAGCCGAGGTTTGAGAAGTTGTAGTTTAAGAGTTCGAGAGGACCATAGACGCACGTCGCTCGGGTACGAAATTGTGCATGTAGTTCAGTAATTGCATATGCTTGAAGCTTACTCGGAGCCGGATTCTTCTTCAGGAGGAAGGTTTTCTTTGAGTCGCTGGGAATGTGTCAATCTACTAAAGGCCATTTCCAGCCGCAAGTAACTTGGGTGAAGACGATGCTAGCAATTGAACTTACTTCTTCGAGCTTATGCTTGAGCGTTGAGACCATGGTCTCTTTCACAACCACGCGTTCATCATCGAGATCCTCAATGATGTAGTCATGATTAGCACTGTCAATGCTGACGATGATGGACTTGATCGAGGGATCGCACTCGATTAGAACGCCTAGCATAGGTA
This sequence comes from Fusarium gaditjirri, assembly GCA_013266175.1. Classification (NCBI taxonomy): domain Eukaryota; kingdom Fungi; phylum Ascomycota; class Sordariomycetes; order Hypocreales; family Nectriaceae; genus Fusarium; species Fusarium gaditjirri. The sequence goes on along the minus strand of JABFAI010000256.1, from coordinate 10,378 downwards.
AGCTCGGATACGCAGTAACCAGAAGATAGTGTGAAACTAACCTCTGATTGCACGAGGCATCTTAGCCAGTTCGTGGAAGCGCGAAATATATCCAGAAAATGCTCCAGGGATTATAATGAGGTGTGAGTTCGGGTTATGGTTGACGCTTCCCCCAGAAAAATGGTGGAGTTTAATGGGAGCCTTGCATCACGCACGGACCACCTGCCATTATCTACCTAGGTACCTAGTAGAGCCTGCATGGAATCATCAGAGGCCATTCCAAATAATGTTTATTCATCCTTTGGCTGCGCAACGGCAAAGCCACTATATTGTGCCTGGTTTTGCAGAGCTGTTAAATGACGAAACCAAACTAAATAATGTGGAAGATTTGACCCGGGCACCAAATCTTACCTCATCGCCTTCGTACTAAGCTGGGCGAGTTGTGTACATGACTGTTGCAGCGTATTACTTAGTCGTTGAAGTGGCATCGCCCGTTCTCAATACGCCACTAGTCCAAGGCAGAGTTGAAAAGCTGCAGTCTAAGGGCTCGATTTTTCATAGCAAATTGTCTCGTTTACCTGTCGGCATTCTTCAATCTGTTAGATCCGAGTGGGCTGTGTCCGTCATAGATATCATGGACAGAACAGGTGACGGCGGCCAATTTATCCCGGCTCCACCGGCGGACGGCGACATTCAACGGTCCTTACATCCAGATAAGCTACTAAGCCACTATGATGAAGTCACCTTGACAGTGGGGGATGATCCGGGTACGCGGCTCTGTAATGGAGGCATACGAATGTAAAAGGTTAAGGTAGAAGCTGAGGGCATACAGTACAAAGAGCTGCCCTCCCCCAGGTTTGGGGTTGGGAGTTGGAGTTACTAGATGACGCCACTATATCAAAGTTTCCGACCTCACATCTCGATAATATATCATTCTGATGATCCTTGATTCTTAACGTCTCACAAACTAAATAACAAGAATAAAGAAGTACTTTACATACAAATCCATTTGAGAATCGATCACATACAGATCTTGTCTGAGACATCCGATAATCTAGTCCAGCCAGCACATATCAATATCGTTTCATTGAGTACCTTACTTATACACTCTACCGACATATCTGCTATTGTAATGGCAACAAACGGCAATAACGACGATAATACCGGCTTCTCATTTGGGGCACAACCCTTTGCCTGGGTTCTCATTCCTCTCTTCGTCATCTTAGTTCTCGGTCTAACCGCCACCATCATCCAAGTCAGACGACGTCGCCGCCGTCGTGGGAACCAATGGCCCGGCCAGAATACTGGAGCTCCAGTACATACCGGCCCTCGCGGTGGAAGAAGAACGGGAAATCGCCGATCGCCATGGAATGGTACCGGGTCGGAAGAAGGACTCAATGAATTGGGACAGGCACCACCGCCATACGATGGTAAAAAGGAGACGCAGGATCCTCTGGAACTGCGAGATCTCGAAGCTGGGAACAGGCCGCCCGAGTATCCCGCTGAGCCTGCGCCAGCTGTAGTGACGGATGGTCTAAGAAGTTGATTGTTGAATTTTGGCCATTGGATGAAGGCTTTCTCTTAGGTATTTGTTCGTGGACCCTTTCATACCTACCTTTTTGCATGGAGTTAGAGAGGGATGAGCCGGGATGATGCTGTATTTGAGGGAATGAATGATTCAGAATGAGGTTACGTGTCGATAAAAAATTGACATAGCAATGAACAATTCTTTGTTTTCGTCTCGTGAGACAAAGCCGAGTTGGGTTTGCCGATTTCCGTTCCGATCAAGCATGTCCGATTGCTGAGGCCACTTTATGCATCAATTGTAGTACAGAGGAAAGATCTCCGGGAGACTCAAGTGAAAGTGAAAAAAGCTGAACTGAACAATGAACTGAAACCCCTCTCTCTAGGTACACAGACAAGCTTTAGCGTCTTATCCTCTACAATAATTCAGGCCTTGAGCTTACCTCAATACTGATACACGAATCGACAACCAAATATATTCAACGAAACCGAGTAGAAGGACTAAGAATCCATGGTTGTAAATTATATGACAAAGTCATCCTCTCACAAGCCGCCAGAAGCAGAGGGCTATACGAGTCGTCTGCGTGTGGCACAAGTGGCCTCAGAAGACCCGGTTGGCTGTATGCTTCGAGGATGGTGTCACAAGTGATGCCGTGATCAGCTTCCACAAGAGTTAATAGCACCGATAGGACAAAGAACCCTCTCCTTGTGGCCTAGCCAAGCTGGAAGCAGCATGTCGTGATGAGCAACTAACCTCAACACATGAGGTCGCAGCAATAGCTACAGTAGGTAGTCGGGGACTACAATAATTTGAGGCTGCAAGTGCTCTGGGCCAATACTAATTGGACTGTGAACCATGCAAGGGTTACTGTTTTTTTTTTCTCCGGGCTTTTTGTTGACGGGCTGCTTTGGCTCAGTAAGGAGTAGTGCTTCTTGAAAACCTTTGAAGACGATGGCGGAAAAGCCCGAGGCAGCCTCGTAGCTGAGAACGTTTGCTGCAAGTCAAACGATATGGAAAACCTGAAAGTTGTCCTGAATCCAAACTTCAGGGGTATCACATGCATTTTTGATGTGTTTCGCATGAGTGAAAGGGGGATCCACAGAGAGTTTGCGTGATCTTATAATTCACGTGACACTTGATAAAGTTCAGTTCGCCTCGTCTTGACAATTATATGTTAGTGGTGAAATATGACAGACAGATCAGGACAAGACAGTGCCATAATGGGAGGCAAAGAGGTGGTTGGGGGGGATATAAGAGGCGCTAATTACGCAAATGGAGCCATGGTTTCTTAGTGTGATGATAGAGGAGGCTGGAGATGCCATTAGGCTGAACATGAGCGGTAAACCGAATATTCTGAGTCGGGTTATGTCTCGAGAAGTTAGAAAGCCAGACGCGAGTAAGGTTGAGCCGCGGCAAAGACGATTTTCACGAACATGTCAAATCTATTAGGTGGTAGTGTTGAGGTTAAGATTCGGTCTGGACGTTAGATTCGACCAAGAAGCTTCATGGTCTATGTGAAACCTATGGGGAATAGTATGTCTCTGTCTTTGCTTAGGGAATAAGGGACCGTAATTAGGCTATTCCTTAGGAATGAGAGTATTCAATAATAGTTTGAGACAATCCCGAAACATATAGTGCGTGGTTCAGCCCTATCATCCACTCATAGGAGCGAAATGTGTGCCCATGGATCCGAGTGGAGGTGTGACTGGGACTCTGATGATCTTTTTGATAAGATTGCTCAGCTAATATCGCGTATCTTGAACTCTTCACGAAGCGACTTAGGTAACTTGTGAACTTATGAGAAGCGCTGACAGTCAACAAGTGCAGCCTCGTCCAGGGCTTCCCCCTCATGGCCCAACACATTTTAGTCAAATGAATGAGGCTCACTCGAATGATTCTTTTCCGTCTCTGGGGACACAGCCGCCCAGCCGCACCTTTCCCATTCTAGCCCGAAGCTGGGGGGGAGGGTCGTGGCGCTGAACGAGGGACGGCTGAAGCCTGAAGACTAAAAAGCGGACAGGGGTTTGAGTGATTGACGAGGGTAATTAAGTGAAAAGAGAGGCTGGGGAAGAGGATTGTTTAGGAGTGCGACGATTGCCGGGACCTGATTCGAAGGGAAAACAGAAGATGAATCGTTTTGCGACGGGGGTTTTGTCGTAGCAGAAGTGGAAGCCCAACGTTTGTCTGTCGTGGTTTGATACTGGAGCATGTATTAGAGAGGCAAGGAGGCTGGTTCTGCGTGGCCACTGGCAACGCAACAACTTGGAGACCGCTAGTTCGAATATCCTGTTTTGATAGAGACGGAGGATGCTTATTCGATACTAAAGAGTAGTGGATGGGATGAGGATGGTCATCACATCACACACAGCAAATCACGCATCACACACATGGAGCGTTACGATGAACTCGTCGGGCCTCGCTACTGTACATGTCTGCTCTGCATGTTTCCTGCACGTTTTGGTGCATATCTCGTTCCTCTCGTGTCCTTGGAAGATCGTCCATTGGCAGAGGAACCACGGGCATAGCGTGTCGAGCTAGGTGGCATCCCGGCGAGCCGGCGCTATTGGACAGCCCGCCTCGGCAGAGGTGCCAGAGACAACTCATCACCCCAAGGCACTAGCCTGAAAATGAAAATCTCAAGGGCCCAGCCGCTGGGCCAGGTGGATAGAGTGTGATGACCAGAGCTCGAGGACAAGGCAATCCGATATACGTATGTTGTCAAACGAAGTAAATTGGGTGTTGTTTAGAGCAATACGCTGCAGAGATTGCATTGGATCTTTGGTTGAAGAGGTCCATACTCACAATCGACAATCCAATACCTAAAACCTCATAAGCTTCTTGGTTCCACTTATGCTGACTCTATTAAGCATGTACCTACCTAACTTTTCGCATCAAGATCTTCTTTGATACACAACGAAGTCATACATCATTGATAGTTTGAAACCTCACCCACTGAAGCCTTAAACTCTAGCGCGTGCAGTGAGTTTACCAACTACCTTACCTCCATACCTTACTCCACATCCAATCCCATCAATATCGCAACCAAAGAGACAAAAAACGGCCTGGCCGTTCTGCATCAACTCAATCCGTTGTCCCAACCTCCATATCTCTCACCCAACCTCCTCGATTCCCGACACAACTGCACCTAAATTGAATGCCCTGCTCTTTCCCCCCCTAATCAGTCTAGACCACATCTTGTACCCCTTCTTGATTTTCTGTTTCGGCTCTCTTCCGCTCGGTCTGACACTGACATATGGCGGTTTTCAGTTCTCTGTTCCTTGTTAATTGCTAGGTCTGGTTGCTGCGGGCAACTTTGCTGGCCCATTCTTTTTTTCTTAGCCCCCCGAGGCCCCAGGCGTCCCCCCCGCCGAGCTGCCTGACCTTACCTTACGGGATCCACATCCCGTAAGCCTTCACACCATCCTTTACAATCGACCACGCCGCACGTCGCATCCTTTAACCCTTCCCCCAAATCTTTCTCCTCGAATTCCCCACGGAACCTTGAGGCTTCTAAGGCCAGGTCAAATTCGAGTCGTGTCGGTTGTCGACTCTAGTAAGTAGGTATCGCTGTCGACTGTCCCGTCTCTGGTTAGTTGGTAGACGTTCAAGGCTATTTCCTTTCTTTTAATCGGGTCGTTTGTTTGTAAGTCTCTCATCCTTCCTTTTCCCTTGACCGTTGCTTTACCCTTCTCCGCTTCATGAGTCGAGGGGACGCCGGTGGCGATTCGTTATTCTATGTAATTGGCCTACACCGTTATTTCTCCTCCGTTGGGCACTCGGGTTTACTGACATGTCCTGCTAGACAATCTTTGTTGCGCCTTGATTCCGCATGTCTTGATATCAGACTATTAATCAACCAACCCCTCCTCTCCCACCGGTGTTTCTCTGCATCCGCTCCGGATCGCAGTCTTAGGAAGAAAGGGCCCCGAAACACCTCCACTTAAGAGCCTCACCAGATTTACGATGGGTGTATCTTCCAGAAAATCTCTTCCACTTCCCGCCCCTACCGAAACCGAGACTAATACCACCCCCACCGATCTCACAACAACGGTGGATGGGGTGAATCCCGGTGACGAGAAGTCCTCCTACTCCATTCCTGAAGACGGAACACCCGTCACCATTGCTACCCGTGGACACAAGGCTAGCAAATCCCAGACCTCATTGCTCATTGAGTATTTCGAAGGCGGCAAGTCAACTGTCGGTTCAACTGGCGAGCGGCGCCCTAGTGTTCGTGTCCGCCTTACACCATCCAAAAGAGGCCGTTCCGATCACCATCTTCAAGTCACAGAAACAAAAGGCGCCCGCAACACCTCTGTGACTCGACGGATACCATTGGGAGATTCTGAATACTTCGACGGGGACGACGGCAACAGCATGAGCTCTTACGCTTCTGCTACAGAGGAGTCCAACGTCTCGAGAAATCCAATTGACATTGAGATTGATCGTAGTCACACTGGACGACGACGACGACCTGCCAGCCCATTGATCCCTTCGGAGACCTACAACGTCAACGCTTCAGACATATCCGCCATCCCATCCGACAGCTTTCTCGACGGCGACGCCAAGGGCGACAGTCCATCAGCAACCCGAGAGATGGTTGCAGCAGCAGGCACCGGTGCACTTGCAGGTGCTGCAGTAGATGAGTTGAAGAACCGGAAGAGTCGAAACAGAGACAGGTCAAAGGTGTCAGAAACAAAGTCGTCGAGGGAAAAGTCGACAGCGGAGAGAAAGCGTCGACCAAAGAGCAGGACCAGCAGCGTTTCTGAGAGGACGGAGGAGCCTATTAAAGCCCATCGCCGTCGCTCCAGTAGAAGTCAACAGGAATCCAATGTGTCAGGACTTGACTCGAATGTCTCAGCTTCTCATTTGGCTCCCAGCCATCGCACCCACGCAACACATTCCTCACGCTCAGATGTCTCTAAATCATCGATCAACAACCCAAAGCTTCTCGAAACAGTCGAAGACGCCATTCGCCGCTTGATTCTGCCCGAACTCAATGCCCTCAAGCGAGAGACTAGCAAGAGGGAGAGCCGGCGCGATTCCTTTACTTCGTCTGCCACATCAGTATCTAAGGATGAGTTAGCCCCCGACCGCCGGCGGTCGTCAGGTCAACGGAATGAGCCAAAGGATAGACGCAATAGAGAGGCTCGTCATGTCCTCGAAGCTAACTCTGATGTGAGCCACGATTCTATTGAGGATGACTATCAATACGAGAATGAGAATGTCACACCCAAGCGAAGTGGTGGTGACATGCTCAAGGCTGCTGCTGCCGGTGCAGCAACAACAGGCATTGGCTCATCACTTCTCTCAGACAGCACACAAGGCGACCGAAAGCCGAGAGAAAGACGGCGTCGGAGAGCCGAGTCTGCGCATAGCCGTGGCCTGAGCCGTGACCATCATGCGGATCAGTTCGAGGACGATCCCGTGGTTCCTCAGCCACCCATGCCTCTCATGAGTGAAATCAACCCCTCGGAAATGACCAGGACTTCTATCCGATCTGCCGATACCGACAGATCTCATTCGGCTAGCGAGGAGATCACACCTGTTAAGAACATTCCGGGTGGATATGTCTCTGGAACCTCGACACCTACACCTTCAGCAACTCCCTCAAATCTCGAGACAACATTATCCACTCAGCACGCCAACGTATCTCATGGTGATTTGACTGCTTTACCGCGCGGTCAGAAGGACTACGTGGAAGAGTATGAACCAGACGAGTATGGTCAGAAGCATCCTCTCGAACGACAGGGTCAATATGAAGAGGATGACATTTCTGACAACGATTATCCTGAGGGTGGATATGATAACTCCTATTTCGCTACCCAGGATGTCCCTCCTCCGCTAAAGTATGTCCCCTACCAGGCTGGTGCTCGTGGCCTCAGCCCTATTCCCAGTGTTTCTGGCTACACCGAGGGTGGCAGCGAGTATCACCCTCGCAACTCACGGAGTATGCATTCTACAAGTGATGCTTACTACGAGCGATCTGGGGATCGTCGCAATAGCCAGTCTACACCTTCTCTGAACTCCCTCCGAGAACGAGAAGTGGACCAGATGTCACCTCAAAGTTCCGGTGTAGGTTACCGGAACACCACCTACACAGATGACAGCGAGCTGGACAAGGTCGCGTCTGGACAAGCTGTCCGTGGCGTTGGTGCCAACCCCAACCTGGTTCACCCTCCGATGGGACCTGAATCAGCAGTTGCTTCACTCGTTGAAGGCTCGATGCTCGATCAGTCCATGTTGAGCGGCTCCTACAGCGATTACCCTGGTCCTCGCGACTCGACACTCTCTTACGACGACCAGTCAAGGACTTATAGTAGCCGTGGTGCGAGCCCCGACAAGAACTACATGGACGGTAGCGAGTTGGAACCTGAGAGGCATGCCACACCCAGCGCCAGATCTCATACCAAATCACAAGAGTTCACTGAGTATGACCTGGATGAGCATGGCCGAAAGGTGCCCCGGACAAGGTCACCCACGGCGNNCGCCGTGGCTGCTCTCAAGGCGGCACAGGGTAAGAAGCAGGCAGCCACTGAGGAGCCAGAGGAATACCAAGGCGCTGGCGTCTTCCGTAATAAGTCCTTCAAGGAGCGTACTTTGGAAGGCCACGAGCCCCGCAATACTCCCGCTCACAGCATCGACCGCCTTTCTTATGATGACTCACCCAAGATGACTGCAAGTGGCCTCCCCGACTTCAACAACCCCATGCCTGAATTTGGCTACATTGACGATGACGTTCACACCAACCCCTCAGTTGTCCAAGAGCGTCTTGATGGCGAGCAACACGATGATGCTTCCGAGGGCCGAGCAACACCCACTCCCCGAAATGTTGCCGAGCAACGCGCTGAGAGTGCTGCAAGCAGTCAAGGACCTGGTGCTGCTCAGGTTGCCGGTGCTGCTGCATTGGGCGCTGCCGCTGGAACGGCTGCTGCTAATGTCCACAGCCGTGAGCCCAGCCAGGACCAAGATGAGTGGCAGCGGACCTCTGACGACCGCAAGCGAGACACACTTGTCACAAACCCATACGAGGACACCAGTCCTGTTGCCAACCCTGTCCTGAATGACAACCTTCTAGGAACCCGGGGGTTTGGAGCCCCTTACCACACCGGAAGTCCTGGTTTTGGCCCCAAGTATGACGAAGGCTATATGTCCAATGGCAATAACCGAACTCCTGATCTCCAGCCCAAGGGCAAGGCTCTTCAGCTGTCTCTGCCCGGATCTCCAAATGATGCTGGCCAGGACCCCTTCTACGCGCCCAAGGACGCTCGTCACCTTAGTGGCATGTCTCAAGGCATGGCGTCACCTTTCTACGATGCAGCCACTGGTCAAGGAATTGACCGCATCGAGAACAAGGACATTGTTGCTCTGATGCAGCACCTGATGGTTCGAGATGCTCAGCGCAGTGCCCGTGATACAGAAATCGTTGCACTGCTGATGAACTCTGCCCTTGAGATGCGAACTTCTCTGAACGAGCTTAGAAACCTCGTCCAGGATACCAGCGACGATGTCATTTTCGCAGGTGTTGAGAACACCGAGAAGCTTCAGAAGGCAATCAATGGCCCTCGCCCCTACCCTGGGGCCCGATCGGTTCAGAGTATTTCCCAGGTTGACACTTTTAACGAGGCCGCTGCCAAGAAGAACCTATTCAAGCGAGCTTTCCAAGGCCTCAGTAACAAGGGTACCAGTGACTTCAAGCGTATTGAAGAAATCCTGATGCAGATTCTTGGCGAGGTTGACGAGCTCAAGGGACAGAGCACAGTCCCCCCTGTTTCCACCAGTGGTGGCCGTGGCCCCTCATTCGACAACCTGCAGCCTGAGGGTCACTTCGAGCAAGATCGAGGCTATGAGCCTGAAGGCAACTCGACAATCACCCCCAGTCAGTCTGGTCACCTCTCACTCTCCCATTCCCGATCTCGGCTTGCCAACGAACGCAAGTTTTCTGATAACCGCATCAGCACTGTTGCTGAGCACGAGGATGAATACGAGCACGCCCACCCGAGCCCGACTGGCGAGCGCAGCAACCCCAATATGCTGACACCAGAACGATCAGGTTTCCAGCGCGGAAGTTCTGTTCCTCTTGATACCCCTCCCCAGCCGTCTGGTGTTACTCTACCAATGAGCAATGAGAACACTCCTCGCACAACAGATAAGCAAAAGAAGCACAAGTCCGGTCTTTCGGGCTGGTTCCCCAAGATTTCCAGGTGGTCCGGAACGACAGCCTCCAGCGCTGGCAAAGGCAAGAAGGAAGCCAAGTATGATGACTACCCTCCCTCACGCTCAGGCTCTAGCCTAGGCGAGTACAACGATGGGGATTACAGCCATGCCCCGTACGCAGAGGACCAGCTACACACCGGACTCTCTCAGCAAGAGCTCGCGTCGGCGCCCAATGTCGGTGATGCCATACCAGCGCCTCTCCGCCGCGAAATCAACCATACTCCAGGCAATGCGCCCAAGTATCAGGTTCACCGAAACTCACTGAACCTTCAACATCCCCAGCCAAGACAGGGCCAGACAGAGCGCTTCCGCAATGCTCTGGAGTTCTCTGCTCAAGAGTACAACGTCCCCATGACACCTAGGTCGGCAGATTGGGGTGGTTCAGTTTCGAGCTTGAACCAGATGGCTCAAAACACCAACCGATACAGCCAAGCATCATCGACAGGTGCTCCTCAGGACCCTGCCTACTGGACCACATCTCCAACTGGCCCTCCTCGACCTCCCAAGGAACCCATCGAGCCCACTGGTAGCCCCTCAGCCCTGTCTCCCCCCAGGGGCAGTCGCATCTCCAAGCTGGCCAAGGGTAGCCCCGCCCCTCACCCTAGTGATGAAAGCGGATACGCCACTATGAGTGGTACTCATGTCAGCCACCTCACAAGC
>JABFAI010000255.1:0-24794 GCA_013266175.1 Fusarium gaditjirri | reverse complement strand
GTGGGTGACTATCCTACACTTTCTGTTGGTTGGTGACGGCGAGGACGTGTGAGATCTGCTTGTGATGGTTGACATGTTGGGATATGTCGATTTGTTGCTGCTAGGCTGAAAGTCTAACGCCTCAAAATCTTTAGACTAGTTTGTTTGCTCTATGTGCTTCTATTGAAAGGCTTTGCTATGCCTCATATAGGTCCTGATACGAGCCATGGTAGCGTCGTCGCCGCCGTCACCGTCGAGGACCATGTCGTTGTCGCTTTCGTCATAGTATATGTTGTCAAACTCTTCGTCGTCAGATGCATATCCATTCCGATATCCATAAGGATGGCGTCCGTATTCATCATCTGACTCTACCTCGTCTTCTGGATAGTCAGCCGTGTAGTAGTTTTCGGCTAACAAGTTTGCTCTGTTAGTCTTGGTTCTCAAGTCTTCACGCTGGGTGGGATTGCCCATGACTAGCTGAGAGACTCACCATTCTCATCCTCGTCATCCTCGTCAAGGTCCTCGTCTTCATCACGCTCAGGGCCGTAGAATAGGTTGCTCTCCTCCTTTCCGTCAAGAACCAACACGCCAACATCGGTCGGTGCAACATCGACAGTCATGGCATATGCAGGGATGCGGACGTATTCCTCAATGATCCAATCGTCGTCGTCCTCTGCCTCACTCTCACCCATGTTCATGCTGACATCGTTTGACTCGGATGTGCTTGCAGCCACCTCTGGGTGACGTTCCTGATATCTCTTTGCTGGAGCTTTAGGCTTGAACCTGGCTACTCTTTGCTTGTCCTGTTCCATATCCTGAAGGTTGGCCCTAATCTCTTTGATAACCCAGTCGTTCATATCAGCAGTTATCTTTGATAAATCTTGATTGTGAGGACTCATAACGGAAGTTGGAAGAGGAGAACGTGTATTGGGGCCAGGAAGAGGAGAGTTCTGTCTACTCCTCGCTGCTGGCTTTTTGAGTCGTCGCTCCTGTTGTGGTGGCTCCTCTGAAGGCCTCAATTCAGATATTGTATTTGAAGACATCGTTATGTCTTGACTTGGTTGCGCTTGTGGTACTGTTATAGATGCCTGGATGGTCTTCATAACCTGAGAGGCTCGTTGACTAGCTTTTGCACGGCTTCGTTCGACGAAGACAGCAGGTCCGTAGCGTGCTCGCTTATTGAGACCAGCACCTGATGATTGTGCCACACTAGAGGCCATCATCATCTTCCTCGATATGTGAAAGCGTCGTGGTTCGGTGCCCTTGGAGGTTTCGACCAATTTTGGATCCGGTATAGGGGCGACATCATAAGGGTCGACGCTCTTCTTTGTTGGTGATGTGTCATCGATCGGTCCGGAGACGTGAATGACTGGCTTGGCTTCACGAAGAGACGGTGATGGGTTCTCTAGCATCGGGGACTGAGGGCCGGGGTGCCTCCTTTGATAGACCCATTTGCTATCACTTCGATGGCGCTTTGCGCCTTCGTCAAACTCTGTATCGAGTTAGATTCTGCAATAGTGAACGCGTAGTAGAAGAAGACGTACGGAGAAATGTCACAGGAGACTCGTCATCGCGCTTGCGCTTCACGCGGATGAGTTGAGGTGGAATCGACATGATGCTGTCTGTTTCAAGTGATCCGATGAGATGAAACGCTAAGCAAGGAAACAAGCAAGTCCGCTGACGGCGCAGTCTAGATGTGCGAGAGATCAAGCAGAAGAAACAAGCTTGAGTGATTCTTATGCGACTGAAATCACGGCGGTTTTAGAGAAGGCTTCTTTGAATGCGCCGGTTGCGTGAGTAAGCGTGCGAGAGGTTGTTGTGTTTTCGCAGCGAACGATGAGGTCAGAAGCTAGCAACGGCGGTATTTTCTCAAATTTTCATCCACTTGCCGTAGGTTAAAGGTGGGGCCACTCACTGAGAAGAGCCGCCTGAAGAGCCTCCTGGGAAGTGGGGCCATGCTGGTTTTAGTGTCTGCGTTAGCGGCCAGTTATCCTGGCAATTGGTGGGGGTTGGTGGTTGAGCTTCATCCACTGAACGGAGTGATCCGACTTGAGCTGAGAAATGCATAAAGAGATTGAAAACCAGAAACGAATACATCAGTGCCTTTAGTCACACACTCGGTAATTGACTAGGTAGATACACTATCTTATAATACGGCCTGTCTTGTCTCTAGAATGAAATGGCTGTGTCTCTTGAATTGGCTTTCGACGGTGCAAGGTTGAGCTGGGAAGTGGGGTTAACGGATAAGAATCTCCTGATGGGACAAGCAGGCAACCAAAAGATCTTCAGATCTGGAGGTTCAGACGAGCTTGATGATTTCAAATCTTGAACGCTAATAACATATCTAAAGGAGAGGGAGCCAGCTGAAATATTTCTGATATTAGGTTTAAACAAGCGAAAGAAGGTAGAGAGACATACTCATAACTCGCTTCGACACCTTGAAAACGGTTGGAATGCGGGGGCGCACGGTTCACCGTAGTCTATCCACAAGTGCATACCCAGTCTCATGGGCATCGTATTCAACAGCCCACGGGTAGTTGCTGATTCCCTCCCTGCTCCCGTTCATTCACGTGCATGAACTCAACGGCATCTTCGCGCTGGGAACGGGGTCAAAATGGATCAAAAGATCAGCTGCGATATAACCAATTGCCAAGGAGATGGAGAGGCATCGCTGCGCGTAGATTAGCGGCTATAACAAGGCACCAAAGCTAATTGGTAACTACCTCACCAGGTCAGAAAACCCCCGTCGTCACTGTAGATCGTGATCAACCCCGGATTACCTACGGCGTAGCTTTCAACACCAAGATTGGTACTGGGTTGGGCGTAGGATTGTGAATTGGAAACCACCTTTTAGTTACGGTAGACCATACACGAGTTTCTTGTATCCACGAATCAGATTCAGTCACTTCTCTGACCACGAATTACAGTTCTCTGCCCCCCGTCTCTCGTCCCTTGAGCTCAATGACGACTATGGTTCAAGGGGGTACCTAACGAGTATCCTCGGTGTAGGTAGGTAGTAGGTAAGTACGTAGGTACCTGGCAAACTAAAGTGACCTGAAAAGGTCGATGCCAACTCACGTGTTTGGACCCCAACGGCAGACCCAAACGTCTTATTCCGATTCTTTCCCTTCCATGTCTTCCTGTCCTTGTCCTTGAGATTTGTCCTCGACAATCAACTCATTGGGTGCCCTGCTCCTCACAAAGCCCAAGGCATCGATCGGCCGCAGGCTCAAGCTCAAGCTCAAGGCTGGTGTTGCATTGACCTTCAGCTGTCGTCATCCCGCCTCCTCCCTCCGGTTCTCCTCCTCGCTCATGTCTTCATCCAACTTCCATCATTAACCTTTCTTTCTTCTCGTCACTCTACAACTCACATCTAGTTTTCCCTCATTTTCTTTACGTATCGCGCTTTTTCGACCTTTCGTCAATGCGTTGCGATCTTGTTGTATCATTCTCTGGATCACCCCCCTGTGTCGACAGAGGTACGAATATCCATCCATCCCTGTCCGTCGTTCTCGCGCGCTCCGAAATCAGAGCATCAATGCCAACTCAGTAACCTTTTTAGAAACCTACGATTTGCTTCAATTACGCCTTTGCCTCATCATTTAACTGTTCATTCACGTATCCATTTTGCCCAAGCTTCTGCCTGGCCGCGAGTTACTTACTGCATCAGTGTACTTCCGGCTCGGCTCACCATGCCATCCAAAACGCCATGTACAATTACCTACAAGAAACCTGGGACTTCACCTCCTGTCTTTCTTGCAGGCTCCTTCACTGACCCACAATGGCAACTTCAAGAGATGGAATACACTACTGACCAAAACGGAAACAATATTTTTCAGTCTGAAGTTATGCTAGAACCTGATCAGGATCACCAGTTCAAGCTCCGCATAGGTCATGACAATTGGGCTCTAGCCGAGAACTATCCTACTGGTGAGTTCAGAGCCGTTCCCTATCCTGAGTTGCTCCCTGACATTTTGTTCCAAAGCAACCGATGATTCCGGAAATCAGAATAATGTTATACGCGCACCTGAAAAGCCAGCTGAAGAGCAGATCGCACCAGCCGGCGTCGATACGCCAGCGATCAATTTGAACCCTGCCAATCAGCTCCTTTCGATATCTACAGAAGCAGAATCCGTCGGCGAGAACGCAGAAGATTTCAAGGTTCCATTATTTGCACACGAGTCACTAGGTAGCGATGTTGAGGAAGAAACCGAGGACAACAAGATACCATTGCTGGCGCATGAAACTCTGGGCGATGAGTACAAGGAGGAAGACCAAGCAGATGCCTTCAAGGCACCTCTTTTGGCCCACGAAACGCTCGGAAACGATGCGAAGGAGGACTCTGAAGAAATGAAAATGCCACTGTTTGCACACGAGTGTCTTGGTACTTATGATATTGGAGAAGAGCCAGATTCGGCTCCGATCGCAGTCAATAGCCCAGGTCATAGTTCAAGAGCCAAATCAAAGCACGACGAATCTATCGACATCGACGTCAACGACCCTACACTCGAGACCTTCCCTTCCGACCGCGGCTCAATCCTTGATGCCATTCGGACCATTCAGACTCACCTTGGAGAAGATCAGACCCATCTCGAAGACATCCCTCTGTCACCTCGTGTGATCTCATCTAGAAGGACTAGTCTGGATTCTAACGATGACTTGTGTTTGTCACCCGCGTCTTTGAGTCCTACCGTTACTAGGAGGCGAGACAGCAGACCTTCTCATAGTTTCGGCCGAACTCGTTCCTTAGTATCTCTAGGCTCGATCGAGGAGGAGCCCAAGCCTGCTTCGAGCAAGCAATCCGCAGGCCCTGCCGTTGTATCTCTACCGAATCCCAACTCCAAGAGCAAGCCGGTCGGGCAGGGGTCACCCCCTAGTGAGGAAGACGAAGCTGTCGTAATGAAGACCCCAGAGGTAAAACCCAGTACGAAGACCAATGGCGAGTCAGCATCTCAAGTTGAAAGTTATGAGGCCGAGAATACCCAACACGATAAGGCCTCCAGTGCCACCACGGCTGCAGATACCCCAGTGGCTGCAATCTGCCAAGCGATCGATAGCCCATCGAACGACACGCCATCGATCGGTAAATCTGTGCAAAATGAATCTTCCGGAATTCCTGAGTCCGAGGCAGTTCGATCCTCAAAAGAGCCACAACCAACACCAGACCCAATTATCGACAAAAAAGCCAAGAAAACGGCGGCTCCAGGAGATCCTTCTCGAGCCCCGTCACGTGGCAGTGTTGTGCCTTTGTGAGTACCAACTTGACATGTCGAAGAGAATGCTTCTAACAATGAGGCCTCAGAATCGTTACAACGGGAGCCCTCGCTGTCGCTATTGGGATAGGTTGGTGGCAGGCGGCCGACCACTAGAAGAACTAACTTCTAACGTTGATTCTGACTTTGGGCCGGATTGGGTAGGTAGTTTTCATGATAGAGGATAGGAAACCGACGATGCAGGGAGAAACAGTAACTGTATCTGTACGAACCGAGGAGGATTGAAAACAAAGCAGGGCCGTGACAACAGACGGTAGAAACCTATACGATTCCTAGGGGCTACTAGGAAGCATGTTTATTTTGTCGATGCAAATACTAAACAGATCGGTACGATTTATCATGTACTGCTATTAAATGTTGTCCTCGCATCCAATTGTACCATGGTACCTACCTAATAAGAGGTAAGAGACCTGAGGGGCGGGTACGTACTGTGTCCACCTGCATCGGCGAAAAAGACTCCGAGGCCCGACTATAATGAAAAATAAAATTCCATCATCAATCAGTATCATATTATCACCAAGAATATTTCTGCAACACAGTTATTTCATCGCATGAAACCCGGCAGTCATGCAGCGCATAGCAACGGGCTCGGTTTGCTCGCTTTGTATTCGTTCATCTCGGCCAGCTACAGTTGTAGGTTCATCACCACAAACATGCATTAGCCAACGCCTGGCTTCGCAATATTTCAAATCTCGCCCCTCGCGCATGGTTCTCTCAGATCGAGTTGACCAACCACCTCCGTCTCGCGATGATCGGCGCCAACGTCGTGAAGCCCCAGGCCCTTTTGGAGGGATGAACAAGAAATATGCCAATATTGATCCTGCCCGGAGAACGGGTCCGCATCGTGCAATAGGAGGAAAAGAAGGTAATGGAGGAAAGACAAGACAGAGGGAAAACAGGAGAGGGGGATCAAGAGACGGAGACGACCGAAAAGCGCTCAAGATGCAGAGGGCTCTGGCTACAGTCTCATACGGAAAGCGAGCAGTGATGAAAGAAAGCATGACCGACTACGAAACATTCGACAGCTTTGATCTCCTGCCCATCCTTCAAGCCGCCGTCAACGAAGAGCTCTTTATGGGCATGACAGGTATCAAGCCAACCCCTGTGCAGCGACTAGCGATCCCAGTTTTGCTGGGACAAAAAACTGCGGATGACTTGAAACGACCAACAGAAGAGATGAGGTCATTCTTATTAGCGGCGGAGACTGGTTCCGGGAAGACTTTGGCCTATCTGTTGCCGGCTATCGATGCTCTCAAAATGGCCGAAGAAGAGGACCCTGAGCTAAAGGCCTACCGTGAACGATGGGAACTCGAGAAGCAACGACAATTAGAGGGCCATTCCAAGGGTAAGCCATTCGACGAGCCGCATCCTACCATGGCTCGCCCAAAGGTTGTCGTCCTTGTGCCCACGGCAGAGCTTGCGCACCAGGTCACAAAGGTATCCAAAGCTCTATCACACTCGGTCAAGTTCAAGACAGAACTCCTCTCTTCGGACTTGAAACCCAAGCAGATTCAGCGTAACTTGTACGGACCTAGGGGAGTTGATGTCATCGTCTCGACACCTCATCTTCTCGCATCGATTGCTGATTCAGATCCCAACATCCTCTCCCGCGTATCTCATCTAATCGTCGATGAGGCAGACTCTCTTTTCGACCGAAGTTTTGCTCCAGTCACCACCAGTATTGTGGAGCGAGCGCTGCCCTCCCTGAAACAGTTTATCTGCTGTTCAGCCACGATTCCCCGAAAACTCAACAACTTCCTCGCCACCAACTACCCCAAGATGGTCCGAATCACCACGCCCAACCTCCATGCTATCCCCCGGCGTGTCCAGTTAGGCGTTGTTGACGTCTCGAGAGAACCCTACCGCAACAGGAAGGATCTCGCCTGTGCCGATGCTATCTACTCCATCGGCCGTGAGTCTGCTGGTCACGAGGGACCAGTAAAAGGCGAAGTTGATGTTCGCCGCATAATGGTTTTCGTCAACGAGCGGGAAAAGACCGAGGAATTGGCGAACTACCTCAGAGAGAAGGGAATCAATGCCGAGGCTCTCCATAGAGATACACCTGAGAAGCGCCACGGCGAGGTTCTGGAGACTTTTACGTCTTCCGCGCCTCTCAGAATCCCAACCCCGTCAACTGCCTCCAAGGCTCGATCACTGGCCAATGTGAGAGTCCTGGTCGTTACAGACTTGGCCTCAAGGGGCATTGATACTCTTGCAGTCCGTCATGTGATTCTATATGATGTGCCTCACACAACCATTGACTTTATCCACCGACTTGGTCGTGCCGGACGAATGGGCCGGCGTGGTCGTGGTATTGTGCTTGTTGGCAACGACGATAGGAAGGATGTTGTCGCAGAGGTCAAGAACAGCATGTTCAGAGGACAGGCCCTGATTTAAACATCGCTATCCTGTTTCATCTTATGCATCGTGTACAATGAATGGAGTAATTGGTTGGATATGTAAGATTATAAGGTCATGAGGTTGGATAACGTCTATTTGCATAGATGGGTCAAGATATTTATGGATATCTCCATAGAGGAAATGTACAGTATCTAAGCGATGTATTTTATATATGTGCCTAAGAGGTACAAAAGAATTCGAATTTGCCGTATAATTCTGAATAATGCAGTTCAATTTAAACGGTAAGTGGCTCTAACTACTACAGTAGGTGACGATGCTGATCGTCAAGCTTCTGTGGGTCAACGCGCTTGGTGTTTGGTGGGTCATCAAACCTCCCTTGTTCCTTAACCTATGGAGGTATCCGTACTGGAGTGCGGCCTAGGTTAAGGAACCAATCCCGCGCTACCTTAAGGCTCTTAGGCACTAGGTACCTAGGTACGTACCGTCAATATCGCGTCGCGGTTCTTTGGCGTGTTTCTCTTCCCCATTCGCACAATATCATCATAGGTTATTCACATATTCTCATCCCACCCAAAACCCACCCCTCGGAATTTGTCTCGAGAAGCTCTTCTCCAAAGTCGCAAAGAGAATCTCGATTAACTTTTCTATAAGCTACCTCCTTGCGACGCATATTCCAGATCTGTTACCTCAATGCCTCGAGCTAAACGTGCGCGTCGTGCACCCGCACAATCTGCGAAGTCTCATGCACGATCACCTTCACCCGATGCAAGTGACAACGAAGTTCCCCGACCGACTCAATCTCCCGAGAGAGGCCGTAGAAGGACGACACGATCTTCGGGTGCTTATTCAAATGCCGTCAACGAGCAAGATGTTCTCGCTGCGAATAGGCGTCGCGACGCAGCGCTAGACAAGCTAGCCAACGAGGATCCCACCTCCACAGCCAGTAACAATGTTGAGGATAGAGATTCTGGAAGCTCAGTCGAAGGTGGACGACGAGTAACAGCTACACCAACTCGAAGAAGGGACACGACTGGACTAGATTTAGCAGATAGCGTGTTCGGTGATCTTGACGATAGTTTTGGCATCGAGGACGACGATACCCGACCAGGACTGCGCTCAGCTGATGCATCCTCTCTCAACTTGAGCAACTTCAGGCGCAGGCCACGCCAATCCAGCATTATTGGGCGCAACGACCCTCCCATTAGGCCCAGTAGCCGCGGCGGCAACACACCCAGTATCAGCTCGACACTTCACTTCGGTGCCTTCAAGCGGCGCGCACGAGAGCCAAGTATTTTGGGAACTGCGCGAAAGCCTCGGCCGGAAGAAAATACCGCAGGACAGGAACCGGATTCGGCAAGCGAGGACGAGGAGGATTTCATGCCTGAAGCCGAATCGACACCTCTCAACAACCGACGGCGGACAAAGCCCGAGACCGAGTCGGAGATCGAAGTTCCTGCCTCTCCGGAAGTCTCCGCAGGACCGAAGCACAGGAAAAGAAAGAGTGAAGATGCGCTACCAAGTAGCGACCGGCCTGATAAGATATCGCGAATCAGGAGAGACGCGGACGAAGAATTAGAGGAAGAAGCGGGACCCGCACCCCAGGTGATTTCTGATGATGCAAGCGATTCTTCACTGTCAGATCTCGATTCTCCCCTAGGACCATCTCCTGTGCTTCTGGACAGGCCCGTTACCCCCATCAACAACGAGGAGCTCATGGCTCTACCTGCCAGTAGTGATTCAGAAGATGTGAACTGGCCCGATATTCATACCTTGGCTAAGCGACGCCGAAGACCTTCCGCCACAACACCTATTCGCGCTGATAACTTTTCAGATGTCTCTTCACCTCCTTCTCTGACACACTCTCCCAATTATGCAGAGCCATCGAAGTCCCGAGGCCGTGCTCCAACTCGGCGTCAGCAACCATCACCAAAGATAACAACTGCCGACTTGACAAGTCTACTTCCGAAGCGCCATTACAAGAAGCAGCGGGACCCACTGGGACTACAAAGCGACGAGGAGCATGACACATCCGGTATTGGGGAGGACGAGGACGAGCTATCGTATCTTGACAGCCGGGCTGCGCGCCTAAGACGAGGTGGACGATCGACCAGCCGCGGAGGCACAAGGCGACCAGGCTCACGAAGCGGACGCCCAACTCAGGCTCTCAAGCCCAGACAGCCGACCTCTGGCAAGCAAACGGGCCGCAATGCACAGACTTACTCCCGTCGGTCATCGGACAAGGAGAACGAAAATGACAATGACAATGATGTTGGTAGCGACGAAGGCGAGGATGACCACGAGGCCAGTCGTTTCCAGCCACTCCCAGACGATACTTTTGAGAACGTTAGTGGTGAGAACGCAAGCACTCCATCAGCTGATGAGCTCAAGCAAGCAGCAAGGAAGTTTAAAGAGGTTGACAGGTGGGAACTTGACTTTGAGGAGGTTACGCAGAGTTCGTCTCCACTTGCACGATAAAGCACAAAGAATGAGATGAGGGCGCCAAGTAATATGAAAGGAAAAGGGCCGAGGCGTTTAGCGGGTTGGAGCAACTGTTTTCGAGCAAACCCTTAAGAGTTACACAGATTTTATGGAAATTCTGAATGATGTCTGTTTCGGGCTCACTTTGCATTGTACGTTGGGGAGGGCAAGAATGGATCCCATGTCAGAGTTGAGTCAAAAGGCGAAGAGGTCTGCGGCGGGGGTATTCAAAGAGGATTCTTTGATGGCTTATTGATATCAGACAATTAAATCCTTGGTTTGCGAGTTTCATCCCGTTCCTTACACATTGTGTAATGTGTAATATGCCTCAACTCCAGAAACGCCGTGGCTTGATGTTCTTCTTTTCCTGTCCTGATTTGTTCTCATGTACTCGGGTTGAGAGCTTCTGCCCGATGCTCTACAAGCGGCAATAGAGGGGCTAGAATATTGGGATCTCTCAGTGCGATTGTAATGTCGTCTGGGAGTCTTCCAGACATGCGAAGTTTCTGCAGCGCTGAAGTCAGTATTGCATTATGGAAGATTGGGGTCAAACCGTCTCCATAAGTCTACTCACCCTCTTGACGTTCTCGTAGGTCTCTTCTTGCGCCGAGTATTCGCGAATAACCTCATCAGTCTCAAAATCGACGTAGACACGGATGTCACGTATCCGCAGGACAACATTATCCAAGCGCATGAACAACCGACACAGCAAAAGCATGCGCTTCTCGTGCACGCGAACTTTTACGCTGAAGATGGATATGCCGTTGTCGTCCAGCTCACTCTCGTACAGCATAACTTCGTCAAAGAACAGGATAGGGTCTCGACGCTTCAGGAGCTCAATAGGGATTACCTTGTCGGTGGGCGCAAACTGCATAGCCGAGGCTTCGATGCTACCAGTATATGTCGTCGAGTAGCTCCAGTCATATGGCTTCACAACTTCCTTTATACCTTGTGTGGTGCCTTCTCGGGTGCTCTCCCAGTCTCGAGCATATGCAACCTTGAGCATGTGGCGATCTGTCTTGTCAACGGCATCAAGCGCATCTGGAGTGTTGAAGATCAGAGACCAGCCTGAGGGCACATGTTCAATTCCAACGATGTTGTCGCCAAATATCATCTCCGGCATAGGAATGCCAATCTTTTCGGTGAGTGCATCGATGGTACCGGATTTGGAGATGGGCAGCTTGCGGGTAAAGATGCGGAATCTGCTTTGCGAGTGTGTCGTTGTGGCCGAGGCGAGAGCCTGTGGCTTAGGGAACGGTTCGTTCGGGTCTGAGATATGGTTGTGCTGCATCCTGGGGGGTGTGCGTTTAGATGTTTGAAAGATTGAGAAGAATGAAGGTGAGACTGTCAGAATCAATAGCTGGCTGAGTTACAGGTTGGAAGCTGGAGCTGTTATGTTATCCAATGGTGGGTGGGTGGGGTCCTGGGGGGAGCTAAGTTACCTAAGGTAGGTAGGTACCTTAGGCCCCAAGGGCCCTGAGGTTTGGTACTCAATGTTCAAATAGATATGAAGATTAATAAGATCTCTGTCATTCCTCCAGCTCCAGACTTGTTTGTTTCGTTCATCTTGAAGATTTCTACCCCGAGTATCTATTTTCTTGTCTCTGTGTGTTGACAACACTCTCACAGGTGCCTTACTAAGGTTAAGTGATATATTTATCTAAGTGGCTATTAGATTAATAGAATTTAGTCCAATTGATACCCTCTTTTTATTAGAATATCTAATTATAAGTCTTATATCTATTTCTATTATAGTAAAAAATATCTATTTTATTATAGAATTTAATATTTAGAGCCCTTATAGGCTGTAAGTATAAATGTTCTACCCCACTCTGAACTGCACTTCATTTTAACTTATCAATCAGATTGGCTATTAGCTGACCAATCACGCTAGCACCCATGACTCTCGACTCTGTGCCTACCACAGAGTACTGTCCTCTACCTAGGTAATTTTCAACAGATGGGGTCTTGTCAGTATGTACCAGTCTCAAATGCAAATATCAATCTCCCATAATCTTGCTGCGACTGATGAATGATATCCAAATTCTAATGCCACCACTGCGCATGGCCAGTTGGAAGAGAACCCAGTGAATATGAGCTCCTTATTTTCCCATGTACACATGCTCGACTACACCAGATCTAAATATAAGTACCTAACTTTCTCGTATTGGCAAAATCAATAGGTTGAACAAGAACGAACTGGGTGAGCATGGCTTAGCTTTCCTTTTGATCAGTCATCTTACGAAAGTCGATCATCAAGACCCAATCTTGTTGTTTTCAGAAATCTAAAAAGCCCTTCCAGCCGTTCAGCAGCGCCACTGTCTTGATTACGATTTACAACGGGAAGAACTAACGTTTCAAGCGGCATGCGGAAGTATCTGAAGTATCCATAACTGCCTTTAAATTAGCGAAAAACACCTGGAAACGTACATCATGACAGGCACATCAGATTCTGTGGCTCATCTGCTAATACGAGCAGTCTGTTGTCCTTTGCAGCTAGTGGTCGTCCACGAACATCATTCATTAGACAATCATCGAGAATCGCCTCCTTCATATCAAACTGATGGCAACCACGGCTCTCCAGTACCCAGAACCATCTTCCATTTCTTTCGGAGTTATTTGGCTACGTTCAAATGCCACTCCAGCGATATCCAGTAAAATTTGCCAATACCAGATTCAAGACAACATCAATTGAGAGCCAGAACCTAGCATTGATCAAGTATTTGTATACTTTCTATGCTCTCAAGCTGCCCAATTATACCGGCACCTGGCGGTTATACAGATCCCCGATATTAAACGCATAGTGCAGCTCTACAGAACGCCCACATCGACACTCGATGCTGCACCAAGTCCGAGACCCATTGTTCCACGCACGTATATCACTGAAAAAAACACAATCAGTACTTTCTTTCTATACAGGACGGTATAAGAGACTTCAAAATACGAGTTGAAAGTCGAGTTAAGGATAAGCTGGCCATAGAGCGACACACCAAGAGATCATTTCACAACCACCCCTCATGGTACAGTATCTGGGTGAGCACGCGTCTCAGGCGGGCGTAGACGATATAACAGATCCAACAAAAGTCAAGGATGTGTCTAAAAGACCAGACAACACTGATCTGGGCACGCCGACCTCATAAGACTGGTCACCGCTGAATTCGAGCTCACGGAAACTCCCCAAATTTGGTCAGAGATGAATCGAAGAACACAGTATTACTGCACTAAACAGAATTTCAAGGCTCCAATTGCGACAAGTATCGACGAGGCCTAGCCAACGTTTTGGTCGGGAGACTATGGGACATGCTGTTTGATGAGTCTATCCGGGTCGCTAAGTTGTATGGAAACAATAAGGTTTCAGGCTTAACGGGCTATGCAATTTGTCTACTCTTTTTTTTTTTCAGTCTAATATATGTATCCTAACTGTTTATATTATAAATCAATATACACCTTCCTCATCCGCATAGGTAACAATTTAAGTCTTTTCGTGAATAGGACTAGTTCCTTGAGTTTCCCAACATGTATCTCACGAGAAACCAAAACAATACTAACTACTAGACTGCTATTAAAGAGACAGAGTTTCCATATATACTACTGCATATTTTCCGGATGCTATTTGAATAACGCTGCCATGAAATTTACCTTCATATCATTTCTATTAGTCTGGATAAAGTAAGGGTAGGGTAGGTGCCAAGGGTCCCACCTATTTATTTTAACCTCCCGTCCACTCCACCTCCAGCCGCCAACTGACTGATAAGAATCCTTATCAGTTCCGCTCCATCAACTTTTTTTCCTTTGCAAAGCCAAGCCATCCCGCCATTGAACAACATCAACAACACCATCAATCACCATATCCTAACGATACAATGCGCCCTCTCACAGAAAAGGAGACCCAGACTCTTTTTGAGAAACTGGCAAACTACACTGGTGGCTCCCTCAAGAACCTGATCGCACCCCTCGATGACTCCCCCAACCCTGATCGCTATGTCTTCCGCCTAGTTCGCGATCGTGTCTTTTACGTTCGCCTCTCCATCGCCAACCTGGCAACCTCTATTGCGCGTGATAAGCTTCTCTCTCTAGGAACTTGTCTCGGTATGTCTTTGCCTTGATAACTGCCCCTATATTCTCTAGCTAATCTTCAAATTTCACAGGCAAATTCACCAAGTCTGGCAAGTTTCGCCTGCACATCACGGCCCTTCCCATCATCGCCGAGCACGCCCGCTACAAGATTTGGGTCAAGGAAAACGGAACTATGCCCTTCCTCTACGGCAGCAACATCGTCAAGGCGCATGTCGGTCGTTGGTCAGAGGACTGCCCCGAACACCAGGGAGTTGTTGTCTACAGCATGAACGATACACCGCTCGGATTTGGTGTTACTGCCCGCAGCACTGCTGAGGCCCGAAGACTGGATCCTACCGGTGTCACTTGTTTCAGACAAGCCGACTGTGGAGAGTACCTCCGTGACGAAGACAATTTGTTTGCGACGGGTTAGAGGGTAGTGTGGTTTGCTTCATCTGGCGTTGGGGCTATTTTAATCATTCTTTCTTTGGCGTTGAGAGTGAGGGGAAAAAGAAACTAGTGGCCAAGTCAATCATGCTTGGGTTCTTTCGTAGATTGGTAGATATCATCGTTGTCGTCATCAAAGCGCTGTATATGTTGAAATGTATTCGCTTGCCCCCATTTTGCCCATTTTCAAAGCCCTTTCCTTGTCTTCTTATTCCATTACCGCACCGCTTATCTCTCGAGCTGGACTCACTGGCCTGCTGTCTCTCTTAAAGAAACCGACATGTTGTCGGTGAGCGACATACTCACTATCAGCATAGCCAAGAATCTTCTCAATCTCGACGCTCTGCTTGCCCTTGATCCGCGCGATCTCAGCGGCGGCATAGTTGACCAGAGCTCGACCGACTTCTTCAGGGGTGCCCTCCCACATTTTGCCATCAGGCCCAGGGGTTGATCGTCGCTTGACTGCTACGAGACGCACCACCTCTTGTTGGGCAAAGTTACCCTCGACATCAATCACGCCAACCGGAAGCAGACCCGCCTTGCCCACAAGTGCCTTATAAGCGCCTGAGTCGATGTAGAGGGTGCCATGAGGATGAGGAGTGTGAAGCAGCCAAAAGTGACGGTCCCTGATGGGATCGTTGGCGGGGATGAAGCGAGTGTGCAAGGGGGGCCAAGGGGCGCCATTTAAGTTGGAGAGCGTCAGAGCTGATGCTGATCGTGACAAGCCTTCAGCACGCTCGTCTGGACTGGGAGGAGTGTTCCCTCTTTGTATTGACTGTAGATACTGCACAATGTTGAGCACGTTTCCTGGGTTAGAAGACCTCGTGATGACAGTCGTGACTCCAGCGGAAGTGCCCAGCCTGGCAGCAATAATCTTGGTGCTCATGCCTCCTGTTCCAAGAGACGAACCAGCACTAGAGACTGCTTCATAATTAGTTTCGGTGAGGTAAGCCCGCGACTGAATATGAATCCTAC
This sequence comes from Fusarium gaditjirri, assembly GCA_013266175.1. Classification (NCBI taxonomy): domain Eukaryota; kingdom Fungi; phylum Ascomycota; class Sordariomycetes; order Hypocreales; family Nectriaceae; genus Fusarium; species Fusarium gaditjirri. Next base: position 9,225 of record JABFAI010000255.1, on the reverse strand, counting down.
CATCAGCCTGTAGTGCAGCGATGTCTTCGACCACCTCGATAGGCTTAGCATCTGGATTGGTTCTGGGGTTTTTGTCATAGAGACAGTCAACATCCGTCATCAAGAACAGCATGTCAGCGTGTATCATAGCGGCAGTGATAGCAGAGAGAGTATCATTGTCGCCAAACTTGATTTCGGAAACGGCAAGAGTGTCGTTTTCATTAACAATGGGAATTACACCTTGTTCCAAAAGGGCATGGAAGGTGTTTTGGGCGTTAAAGTATCTCGTTCGCTGTAACACAAATTTTTTTTACCTTTTTAGCTTACTGCTGAGGATTAAGACAAAAGAGTTGGACATACGTCTGCAATATCATTTCGAGTAAGGAGAATCTGAGCAATTGGCTGCCTGAGGTGGGTGAACAGACTATCCCAGAGACTCATGAGGCGGCATTGGCCGATCGCTGCAAGAGCCTGTAGACATTCACGTTAGTCAACTGATCATAGATGGCCAACGGAGACATTCGGTTCCAACCTGTAGCTGTGCGAGATGCTTAGGTCGCTTCTCCACGTCCATACGCCGGAGACCAACACCGATGGCGCCGGACGAAACAATGACCACCCTGTGACCATCTTTGCGAAGCTTTACAGCCGTATCAACAATAAGAGTCAGAATCGGAAGAAGTGGTTCGTGAGTCTTCTCGTCGACGATGGAGCTTGTTCCTGTGATGAAGGACGGGTGTTAGTGGGGGATGAGTCAAACTTGGTGTTGAGCCGTAAAGTAAACTCACCAAGCTTGATGACGATGGTCAGAGACTTTGTCCCGTTGCCTCTCATGACTGCGAGATTTAAGAAAAAGGAAAACAAGTCAGTTTAATGCCGCTTTTGGGGTACGATGCAACGCCTGTAACAAAGATTGGCACTTTCACGTGGGCGTCTCTATACACTACACATGTGAAGAGGCGCATATATACACCTAGGTAGTATATATATGGGAATGAGTTCGACTCTACTCCACAGCACGGATCAAAGAAAGATGAATGAAGCAAAGAGAAGAGGAATTGAGAGAAATGCTTACATTGAAACATGCTTTCACTCGTCATTTTTCTCATGCGCCCTTGTCGCTCTGAGTGTGGAACCGAGGGTTGAACAGGATAGGTAGGATAGGATGGTATGAGATGGGATGTGAGTGGGAGTGTCAGGATGTTTGGAGCTGGAGCTGGGCAAACGTTGGGCGATGGTCGAGTTGATTGGACTGTGCTCCTGCGCCCTTGTTGAAGAGTTCCCCAGACCCCGATGTCGCCCGGGAAAACAGCACGAATAGGAACCTTTATTCGGAAAACTGATCAAATCAGCCTCCTCACCGCCTGGCCGAATCGGGTTATCTGGTGCATGGCAGAATTTACACCTACGGTACAGGCTTCTAAGGCCAACTAAATTAAAGCCTTGTGAGAAGGTCAAGAGAGACCACCCTGAGATTCTGAGTCTTACGCCGAATACCAAATTCACTCGCCGAAGCCACAACAACCTAAATTGGACTCAGTTGACATAGGAAATACATGCACGCGCCTTTGCAGAATGTCATCTGATTCTACGCCTCCTCCAGGTGTCCCCGCTGGAACGCCAAGCGCTTCAAATGCAGAAATCAAGAACGACCCTGCAAAAACTGGGTTTTCTCCAGAGATCTCATGGTGGATGAACTACTTCAAGATGCTCTCGGGCCAAATGACACCCGAGGGCAAATTCTTCTTCCGGGAGTATACAACAGAAATCGAGGAAGAAAAAGACTGCAAAACTTGTGAGAGAGACCGCGACTGGCTCTTTACCTATTCTCCCGTCGTTCGCTTCATGTCCGAGAAGATTCAGGCCCTCAATGGACGAATAGACCCTTCCAATGTTCACTGCCGTCGCTGTCCCTCCTCCCTGAGGGCTGATGGCTCTGTCAACTGGCAATCTGGTGGTTTTAGCCCCAATCATGGCATCCTCATATGTGCCAACCACATCAAGAACCGAAAGCATCTCGAGGACACGCTTGCACATGAGATGGTGCATGCCTGGGACTATGTGCGATGGAAGAATGTCGACTTTATGGGTCAAAAGGACTTGAAGCACGCCGCATGCACAGAGGTGGGTTAAGGAGGCAAGCCAATTTCTTTGCAAACAAGGTTGCTAATTGATAATCAAGATCCGAGCTTCAATGCTCAGTGGCGAGTGCAGATGGACAAAAGAGGCTTTTGTTCGAGGGAATTGGAGACTGACGCAGCAATTCCAAAATTGCGTCCGCAGACGAGCCATTGATTCTGTCACGGCCAGATCCACATGCAAGGACGACGTCCAAGCAACCAAAGTTGTCAACCAGGTTTGGGATTCTTGCTTCGCAGACACGCGGCCATTCGATGAGGTTTATCGATGATTGCTAGCAGTCTTACCCACCATATGAAAATGTGTACGATATTCAAGACAGGCGAGAGGCGCCTCTGATGAAATGTATGATGCCTTTCTGCTGTATATCACAATACTATCAATGATACCCTTCAACACGCTGGAGCAATTATTGTATTCGTTCTAATGATTGTTGGAATGACGCCACAAAAGAAAATCCCGTACTCCAACTGATGCAAACGGCCAGGTTCCGTCCTTGATTATTAGAAAACCAGCCAATCAATTGCCGATAAACGCCTTTCAACCGTTATCCATTCACGTTATTTGTCGTTATATCATTATTGCCCCTTCTCGCGGTTAGAAGCACGCTCACCCTTGACACAGTGCTTGATGATCCAGGGGTGTTGCTGAATCTGCTCAAGAGGAATTCGCTTCTCAGGGTCCAACACCAAGAGCTTCATCCACGTCAGTACGGCGATACAGAAATCTTTGGGGCTGCATACCTTCTTGATGAGGTCAGTAGCCTCAGGACTGACCCATGAAGGAATCGACATGTCAGCACGAGCAATCCTTCGCTGAGTCATCACTGGCGTATCCTCGAACGGCGCTTCACCGACGAGGAACTCATACGTCAGGACGCCCAAACTCCACAGGTCAACCTTCTCGTTGTAAAAGTTGTCAGAGGTACCGGGCTTGATCATCTCAGGAGGGAGGTAGTCAAGAGTACCACACATGGTCTTCCTTCGGTTATTGGGAGCGTGCACACTCCATCCGAAATCCGAGATTTTGATCTCACCATGGATGCCAACCAAGATGTTCTCAGGCTTGATATCCCGATGGATGACATGCTTTCGATGCAGGTATCGCAATGCCGATGCCATCTGGGCGATGTACTGGGCCGCCTTCCACTCAGGGAACCGGCTCTCTTTTCGGAGGTGTTTGTACAGTTCACCCTTGCCAGCGAATTCGAGAATCAAAAATACTCGCTTGCTATCGTGGAAGTGGCCGTAGAGTTGAAGAATGTTGGGGTGTCTCAGGTTGCTTTGAATCTCGATCTCTCGGCGAACCTGCTTCTCAACACGACCTGCTTGCAATTCATTCTTGTGGAGGACCTTGAGGGCGCAGATGAAGCCTGTTGTTCTCTCTCGAGCGAGGTACACTCGTCCAAACTTGCCCTTGCCTAGAGGCCGACCAATCTCGAACATGCCGAGGTGGAACTGCTTAGGGACGCTGATTTGCTCTGGCAAGGTGACTGATTTTCGTTCATCTTGAGCTTCATCCGACGTTCTCGAGGAAGATGGAAGTGCCTTTCTTGTAGGAGATGGAGGGGCGTTGTTGACTTTTCGTTGAGCGGCCTGGGATGGCAGCATCACAGCGGCGTTGGTATTGCTGCTTTGCGACTGGAGGGCGACTTTGAAGAGGTTGGGTCGAGAGGCCCCATGCATACTTTGTGATGTAGTAGATGAGACCATAGTCTACCTATGTCAGTGACCAAACCATGATTGAGCGGTCAAAGCAAACACACCTTTGTCTTGCTGTAGAGCTTAGAGCCGTCGCCAAGGGGATCATTCTCATCGTTGACGGACATGCGCTCGAAGCGCGCCTCAATTGTACGGGTGGCCATTATTGAGAGCAAAGGCGGGATGGGCTGTTGATGTTAGTGAAAGACGGACGAAGAGATGAAGAGAGACGATGGAGGTTTGCCTTTTTGAACGGTTCCGATGCGGTCAGTCAGGCCGTTGGCTGGGGTTCGAAACCGGCTAGTATAAACATCTGGTTGCCGAGCAACTGATGCTGGGGGCGGCTAGAAATCTGGGGCGAGCTTGAGATCGGACCACCACAGAATCTGAAGATGATTGCACAAACAATTGCCTTGTTTATGAAATATCCAGATCATGGAGTTACTGAGCTGTGTAGAGACAGGACGTTTGCTGGGCTGGTCATTGCTGGTCATTGATTGTAAGGACCGGCTTCAACACCCCAACAGTGAGATCTTTCTTGCACCACAGAGTTTGAGGCTGATTATTGCCATTTTGATCTATCGTTAGCTACCTTAGTTCTTGCATACGTGCAACAAGTACCTTAAGGTCAAGGTTTCTTCAGTTGTCGTCTCGCCTGTTGTCAATGCGACGGTGGCGCTCACGAGGCTGAAGTGTCGATGTACCCATAGACAGATAGAGTCAGTGCTATCTTCGCCTTCCATTCACGCAACATGGAACGAAAATTCACTTAGACGCTCGACTTTTGAGAGATGGTAAACGTGGAAGGAAAAAAATCGACCTATAAGGAGCTATCTACAAGTTCGTCTTGGAGGGTTGAGCCGACTTACACGGGGTATATCGCCAGATAGGTAAGTACTAGGTAGGTAAGGTACCTACTCAACAAGCAAAACAACTTGTTAGCATTATTGGTATCCATTATCAAAACCACTCGCTTCATCCAGTACCAAGGCGATCGAGCATTTTTATTAATCTCATTAAAAAAGACTTCAATACAAAATTCAATCAACATCATGATTATCATGATCAAGTCATGTCCCGGCACGTGCTGTGCATTCCATGAGACAAATGTAGTACCTTATAGAAGGTATTTGCTCCGTGAATGGAAATGGTACATGGATGTGGTGGGGTCAAAGAATTGAACGTCAGCCAGATTTATCCTCTCAAAACTGATGCAAGTTTAGATAGCAAAACTCCCTCTTTAGGGTCTCTAACCACCAAATTGTCGAATCAGCGCCCAGCAGATGTCAGAGAAACTCACAAAATTCCCCCACCACCCACAGCTACCTACTTATCCATAGGTACCAAACAGAGAGACCCAGTTCGACGTCTCGAGTCTCTGGTCTGACCTAATAGCAAGCCATTTTAGGCCATCTGCGCTTCATACCTTACGGCGTTGACTTTTGTGACTCACGCCCTACACTGTCTCTTTCTTTACCTGACGACTTTTACAATCAGGGTGGATGAAGCCAATTCGTCCCGTATCACTATCTCCAGCCTTACTGCCAACAACAGTAAAGAAAAGCTTTTCAGCAGCTTCCCCTCTATCAAGGCACCTTTGTCTGTTTCGCTCTGGTCCCAGGTTCCGGTTTGCGGCCTGTGCAAAACCACCCCGCACTGTCGTAGACTCCCGCACTTTTGCGACCTCACGACCCCTCAACGCTTTTCAACTGCAAACGTCGCAAAAGCGCAAAAAGGACAAGATGACTTCCACCGCGACGACTCTTAAGGGCCAGCCCCTCGACAAGGCTGTCCTCGAATCTATCCTCCGACGTCGCATGTTCTACACCCCTTCCTTCGAAATCTACGGCGGTGTGGGTGGTTTGTTCGACTATGGCCCTCCTGGCTGCGCACTTCAGGCCGGTGTCATTGATATCTGGCGCAAGCACTTTATCCTTGAGGAGGATATGCTCGAGGTTGACTGCACTGTTTTGACCCCTCATGAGGTTCTCAAGACGAGTGGCCATGTCGACAAGTTCGCCGACTGGATGTGCAAGGACCCCAAGAACGGCGAGATTCTTCGAGCCGACCACTTTGTCGAGGCCATCCTCGAGGCCCGACTAAACGGTGACAAGGAGGCCCGCGGCCAGAAGGTGGAGGACAAGGAGGAGGATCCCAAGAAGAAGAAGAAGAAGGCAAAGACTGAAGCCGTGAAACTCGATGACGCCGTCGTCAAGGAGTATGAGGAGGTTCTTGCCAGAATCGACAACTATGGTGGCCCAGAGCTTGGCGAGCTCATCAAGAAGTATGACCTCAGAAACCCTGCCACTGGTGTCCAGCCAGCGGAGCCTGTCTCCTTCAACCTCATGTTCCAGACTTCCATTGGTCCCAGCAGCAACTACCCTGGCTACCTCCGCCCCGAGACTGCCCAGGGCCAGTTCTTGAACTTTGCCAAGCTCCTCGAGTTCAACCAATCTCAGATGCCTTTCGCCTCTGCCTCTATTGGCAAGTCATACCGTAACGAGATCTCCCCTCGTGCCGGCCTTCTACGAGTGCGTGAGTTCCTCATGGCTGAGATTGAGCATTTCGTCGATCCTGAGGGTGGAAAGAAGCACCACCGATTCCACGAGGTTGAAGATGTCGAGCTTGTTCTCCTTGACCGTGATACACAGCTGAGTGGCAAGACTACGACCAGAACTCTCAAGATCGGTCAGGCTGTCAAGGATGGCCTTGTTGACAACGAGACTCTGGGCTACTTCCTTGCCCGAATTCACTTGTTTTTGGAAAAGATTGGCGTGGATATGACCAAGCTGCGATTCCGCCAGCACATGGCCAACGAGATGGCTCATTATGCCACCGACTGCTGGGATGCTGAACTCTTCACCAGCTCTGGCTGGATCGAGTGCGTCGGCTGTGCTGACCGAAGTGCCTACGATTTGAGTGTCCACGCCAAAAAGACTGGCGCCCCCCTGGTTGTGCGCGAGCAGCGCGAGACTCCTCTTGTCATTGAGGAGTGGCAAATCGATATCGAAAGGAAGAAGTTTGGTCCCCAGTTCAAGAAGGATGCCAGGGCTGTCGAAAGTGCTCTCTTGGGTACATCACAGGAACAGCGGGGAAAGCTGGCCAAGGAGTTGAGCGACAAAGGCAGCATCACCCTCGAAGTTGCTGGTGTTGGCGACGGTAAGGTCCAGGTTAACAAGGACTCCATTGCCATTGAGTTCCGCAAGAGGGTTGAGAACACTCGCGAGTTTGTGCCCAATGTTATCGAGCCCTCGTTCGGTATTGGCCGTATTCTCTACTCCTTGATGGAGCACAGCTTCTGGACTCGTGGCACCGAGGGTGGCGACGAAGCCCGTGGTGTAAGAACAAACCCCTGAATATGCATGATGAATTGCTAATACCTAAAAAGGTTCTATCTTTCCCTCCCACCGTGGCCCCTACCAAGGTTTTGCTTGTTCCCCTCTCCTCCAACGCTCAGTTCAAGCCCCTCCTTAAGCAGCTGTCCCAACGTCTTCGCAGTGCCGGTATCTCCAGCCGTGTGGACGACTCTTCTGCCAGCATCGGTAAGCGATACAGCCGAAACGATGAGCTCGGTACTCCTCTCGGCATCACCATCGATTTCCAGACAGTTCAAGACGGCACTGTTACCTTGCGAGATCGTGACAGTACCAACCAAGTCCGAGCGGAGCAGGAAAAGATCATCGATGCTATCAAGTCGCTTGTGGATGGCAGTAAGACCTGGTCTCAGATTGAGAATGAGCTCCCCAAGTTTGAGGGTCAGGAGGTTGAGGTTGCTCAACGTTAGAATAGAAAAGGTTAGAAGAAATGTAATATAGATGCCGTAGTGACTGAGCATTTATCAAAATGGTGAATGCCAAGGCAGGAGTTGGAACTCGTCAAGTTGGGTATACGAATCACGAGACAGAACACTGAAATCGGGCTTCAAGAGGAAAGGGAAAGTTACATTTTTAAATTTCAGCTGATTTATGAACCCTTCACCAATGGATTTGTGGCCCTTGTTGGTCAATAGTGGGCCAAAAGACAGTTCAAGGTCTCCTTGATGCAAATCATGCCAGCTATCCGTGGTTCGGGCGGGAAGTCAGGCTCCTAGTGATCAGTAGGTAATAAGCGGCGTGCAAGGGCGAGAAGTTCTAGCTCATCTACTTGGGTTCAGTAACTTTACTTGACTTTGCACTAAAGTCGAAGGGTTCAATGATGAGTGTCTTGGGGTAGTGAAACGACTGGTATTTGACAAGGCCGCTGTTGGCTGAGTATACGAGTTCTCCCTTGACCTACCCATTTTAAAGAAGGAAAAATTGAAATAATAAAAAATGCAATAGCATTTGATCCTGAATTCAAAAATTGGAGAAGCTGAGATTGGGTTGCAATGGCGGACTTTGGCTGCTGAGGAAAAGGATGACAATCTCTATTTTAACTGTGAAGTTGGACAGGGTTCAATCATGAGAAGGGATTTTACTGGAGACATGACATGATGTTAATGTCGTTATCAAGTTAAGCACCGCAACTATTGCGACTTGATAATAGACAGTGTTTACTGGGTGGCAAAGCCCCGAACAGTCAGATGAGGTTGTTTCATGAGGAGTGTCATTTGGTATGGACCTGGGCCCTGAGCATCGGCGGCTATTTTGCGCCACGGATAGCGGAAACTTTGTACCTACCTATACTAGGGGAGGCAAGAAAAATCAGGTCCTTGATCGTAAGTGATAAAAAGAATTAGGTAAATTTAGTATAAGTTTAGGATGCTATTTGCTGAGTTTATTTTGATACNNCCGATATTTTCTTGCTCCCCGAAGGGGCCATAGTCTGAAGACATGCTCTTGACATCCATGACCATCATCATCATAAGCTTGTGCAACAGGGAGCTTCGGAGATTGGTATATGACACACGATATAGGCCAAGCAGACGGAGTGTTTCGGTATCATCTCCTAGGAAAGCCACAACTGATTAAACCTTCCTTCTGCATTTCCTAGACAGGACCATTGATTGGGATTTTCAAAGAGTTTCTCAAGGGACCTGAGAACATCGGAGATCCAGACACCAATGGCCCGCTAGATGAGGAATGGTGGTGCGTGGCAAATGGGCGCTTGAAACGCAACAAGCGACCTTGGCACCAATAACCATGAGACAAGCAAGCCAAACAGTATTCAGAACGCCAACAAAGCTTGATAAAAACTGAGATGGGGCAATCGTTATGGCTTATGAGTCGACCAGGAGTGTTGATTCTATCAACGATGTCATAAATCTTCCAAGTTTATCGAGGATCATTACCTCCACTACAGTACTGGATGAGGCAGCTGGAGACTTCACTTTGGCCAACAGCGGCCCGTGCCATGACCGCTGGCACTTACTTGTATTGACTCAAGATTGGGTTGGACTTATGATCAGCACAAAGAAAGGTGGGGGGGG